>BSYO01000006.1:3703161-3720428 GCA_033239525.1 Nepenthes gracilis
GACCATCGAGATAAGGTCATATCCAACGACCATTAAGATGAGATGCAGATGCTACATTTGAGACATAAGGTGTAAATGTATGGCCGATAGTTGATGCAGCAACCATCACTGGAATATGAATTTTAACCTTTTTTTTAAATAAGAAAACATATTAATATTGCTTTCATTAAATAATATTTTTTACTGTATTAAATTTAGCCAATATTTTAATAAGAAAGCATATCATATTGCTTCTACCAACAAAAATAAAAATTTTAAATATTTTAATGTGCAAAGAAATTTAAGATAAAATTAAATTTTGGATTTTTGATGATAATTTTATATAATTTTTTTATTTGTGATGGGTATTATTACCTGTATAACTGGTAACCGCCCATGGGATAGGATATCAAAACTCCTGATAACTTCTACGGATCGTTTTGAAAACGTCTTATAAATTCAACCGGAGGTTAAACCTAGGATTATGAACAACAGTGGGAAATTATGAAATCAACGAGGAGGTTGGGAAAAACTAAATGTCTTATCCTAGGAGAAGTTATCTTATAGAATAAGTTCTAACTGAAAGGAGCTATATAAAGGGAAGGTAATCTACTCCAGAAGAGAACTTCTTTTCACTCCTCAAAACTCTCTATTTCTCTCTCAAAATTACTATCTATAAAGAGAACAAAATTTATCTTTCCCTTTTACTCTCAAAAAAGCCACGACGAGCAGCGTCGGAGGCAGAGGGATTTAGCCCCATTGGCTGTGACCCCGTCTGGTTTACTTTTGTGTTATGACGAGTCTTGAGTTCAAGAAGACGGATACTAACAGGAATAATCTCTTTCCACTACGAACCAGAGATCAAGTAACACATGCTCAATCCAACTCCCACCCAGATCGCAGCGTTAGCGCCGTGCATGGGAATCAGAAAAGTTTGATTTACCACTAAAAAAATAATAATAATATATAAATGGTTAACACCGACGCATCAAAGTACTCGTGATGTGCTCAGGAGATAAATTATCAGTAGTAAGTGTTCCAAAAATTAGAAAATGCCGTCTGAAAATAACCTTCCTTTACCGGAGCAGGAAAGAAATCAACAGAATCAACTCATACAGGCAATGAACGCCCGTATGGAGCAAATGACTCAAGAAATTCAATCTTTACGCAAAGAAGTAGTATGTCAAAAGCCGGACGCCCATTCTTGACAGAACACATGTTCCCGCTTCAATGGAAAATAGGCGGAAGAAAAATCAACTGTACATATCCAAGAAAAAATATTTACAAAAGAAAGGGAGCGAAGGCGTCTACTATTAGAGGGCCTGGTTGGGCCAAAGAGATCCATTGAAGACAGCCACCAAGACGGAATCCCGGAGTGAAAGAAGACCTCTTGACGAAGAGGAAGCTTCCTCCACTTACCTCGGATGGAAAAAATAAACAACAGCACAATCCAAGCTCCCGAGGAATCGAGAGCTTATCTCAATGTCAAAAACGTCAAACATCAAATTTGATCCGAAGCTCTCAGGAATTGAGAACTTATCTCAATATCAAAATCTCTTTGTACCTCGGAGAAGAAAAAATTGAAAAGATGTGGGATTATCTTTTGGAGAGAAAATCGAGGGACGAACTAGCAATCTAAAGAGGTCCCCATTCATAACGGAAATCCGGACTGTCCATTACCCAAAAATTCAAAATGCCGTCATTGACACATATGATTTGAATGCGGCCCAATGGACCATTTGGATCCCTTCCTGACGTTACTAAGTTTTCAAGGCTTAGATGAAATGATGATGTGTCAATACTTCCCTTTGACTTTGAAAGGATGCAAGAATCTGATGAATTTACCGAATGCCCGACTAACTCAATCGGTCCTTCCAAGAGTTAGCAGATAATTTTCTCTCTCAATTTGCTTGAAGTCAAAGAATAGAAAAACAACCACGGCACTTGGCGTGATCAAACAGGTCAAAATGAAAACTCAAGAGCTTCATCAAGATTCACTTCCGAAGCTCGTGAATTCCACGCCACCGACGAAGTAAAATTAAACACTTTTATTGCAAATCGAGCCAGGAGAGTTTTTTAAAACATTTGGCCCATACGAATCCACAAACTTTCGAGAGAAGTGGAGGTTCTTGCCGCGTATAATGCGGAGAGAAGCCAATGAGGCTAAAAAATCAGCCAGGGTGAATCCTCCTTATCAAGGATCACCGAAAAGAAGAAGGAACGAAGATGAAATATCTCATCCAAAGGAGCCCAGAAGGAAGTTCAAGAATGAAACACGAAGAGAATTCCGACCTTTTGATCCTACCCCGTTAAATGATTCAAGAACAAATATCCTGATGCAAATACGGGAGGAAAAATTCTTCAAGTGGCCAAGAGCCCCAAAGAACCCTGAAAGTGGAGATCAAAGCAAGTTTTACCACTACCATCGCTCACCTGGGCATGGAACTGAGGAATGCTGGACTCTGCAAAGGGAAATTAAAAGTCTGATCAGGAAAGGACATCTCAAGAAATTCTTGAAAAAGCCAGAGGATAACTCTGGTGAAAGACTGGAAGAAGAGGATACGGGCTTGACCACAATTGAAAAGCCGTGGTGGCCGGCGTGGTAAACATGATAACCACCGGGGGCCAAAGCTGGCTTCGGTCTGGCCAAATGGATGTCATCCGGTGATAAAAAGCAAGTTTGAAAGTGATGATGTAATTAGTTTTAGTAAGGAGGATATGGATCATGTAAGACACCACACTCGCATCCATTGGTTGTATCACCTTAGTTTCACTTAACGTGGATTACCGGATGAAATCGAATATTTATTAATAATGGAAGCTCTAGCAATTTACTTTATTTTGATGCTTTCATTAAGTTGGGTTTTGAAAATTAATCAACTCCGGCCAGCCAATGGACCCATTAGACGGAGGGAAATGAACTTGATCCACAATCAAAGGAACCATCACCGAGGTCACGTTGAGAACCTACCGAAAACGTCTCACGAACTTACATTTACAGTAGTGGACACCTTTAGCGATTTATAATGAATTTTAGGTCGGCCTTGCCTTATAATTTTTAAGACAGAATATCTATTCCCCATTTAAAAATGAAGTTCCAACATCAAATGGTGTTGGAGAAATATTGGGAGATCAAATTACCGGACGAACATGTTATTTATCCCAAGTTGAAAAAAATGTTCAAGATCGGTCTGTGGAAGATTTTGATTATCGAGATGAAAATACGTTATGACAAGCCCAAATCGGAGAAGTTATTGATTTGATTCCATTGGATCCAAATCCATCCTAAAATGCATACAAATAGGAAAAACTCGTTGGCGGACTCCAGTTCTTGAGGCGGCTGAGTGGAGTTCCTCCGCTTTAACATGGATGTCTTTGCAGGACATCATCTCGATATGGGATTCCAACCAAGTGATGGTCAATAAATTAAGTTTGATCCTAATCACAAACCAATTAGGCAAAAACGCAGGAACTACTTTCGGTTGAGAAGCTCATTGCAATCAGGGAGGAAGTGAAAAATTTGCTAGATGCTAGGTTTCATAAAGGGAAGTCCAGTATCCAACCGCTTTCTAATGTGATTATGGTAAAAAGAGCAACGAAAAGTGGAGGATGTGTGTGATTTTACCAATTTGAATAAAAGCTTTGCCCAAAGGACAAGTTTTCCATTGCGAATTGATTTATTGGTAGATTCAACTTCCTCGACATGAACTACTCAGTTTTATGGACGACACTCCGGTTATAACCAAATTAGCATGTGCCCGAGGGGGCGAAGAACACACCTCCTTCATGACCGACCAAGGAACTTGCTACTCTAGTAATGCCATTCGGATTGAAGAACGCCGGTGCGTATCAAAGATCAGTGAACAAATTGTTCATATCAAATCGGCGAAACATGGAATATATGTAGATGATATGCTCGTTAAAAGTAAAGTCATGAACGATCACACTGCGGATTTGGAAGAGGCTTTTGAAGTACTCCGGAAACATCGTATGAAATTAAATCCAACCAAATGTGCTTTCGGAGTATCTTCAGGCAAATTTTTGGGATTTATTGTTTCAAAGTGAGGAATTGAAGCCAATCCGAAAAAAATAAAGGCGGTTGCAGAAATGAGCCCGCTAAAAACTATAAAAGAGGTTCAACGGCATACAGGAAGGCTTGCTGCACTCTCCTGATTTTTATCCAAATCGGCAGAAAAATACCTTCTATTTTTTAAAGTTTTAAGAGGAACCAAAGCAAATGGTTTCCAATGGGCTGAAGAATGCCAAACAGCTTTTTAAAATTTAAAGGATTATTTAGCTTGACCCTCCTCTCTTGACATCACCATTAGAGGGAGAGGAGTTATTTTATATCATGGCGGTTTCGATGCAAAAGATTAAGTTCGGTTTAATCCCGAATAAAGACGGATGTTCAAAGACCGATTTACTATGTTAGTAAAACAGCATCCGACGTAGAAAGTCGTTATACACACGCCCGAAAATAGTGCTAGCGCTTGTTTATTCAGCAAGAAAGCTAAGGCCAGTATTTCCAAGCCCATAAGATAACCGTCCTCACTGATCAACCTCTTAAAGGATCTTGCAAAAAGATGGATACTTCGGGCCGACTGGTGAATGGGCGTCAAACTTGAGAATTTGATATTGAGTACAAGCCAATGCCACACAAAAGAACAGGCTTTGGCTGACTTTTTGCTTGAAACTTCCTTTTCAGCCAAAATAATGACGAGAAAGATCAAAAAATCGGCCGGGTGAATTGTCCACTCCATGGACGATGTCGTGGGACGGATCTTCTACGCGTCAGAAGCGGAGCTTGAGTGATATGCGAACTCCGGAAGGAATGGAAATCCTATATTCACTCAGGCTTTCATTCAACAACAAACAACGTGGCGAATATGAGCTTCGGTTGGTAGGACTTGATTGGCGAATGTTGACAAAATATATCATGATTTCTGATGATTTATTAATCGATGGTTAATCAAGTTCGAGGAGACTTCAAGTGTCAAATTCATGTTTAGCAAAATACCTTGCTAAGGTAAGAAGTCATTTCAAGATTTTGATAAAATCGAGCATGAACCATATTTCTGAGCGGAAACGTAAAGGCGGACCGGTTAGCAAAGGCGGGGCTATAGAAAATCCTGAGAAGCTCGGTATGCGAAGTTCTAACTACTCTAAGTATTGAAGAAATCGATCAAGATATCTTACAAGTCACTAGTAATGAAAATTGGATGACTCATTATTATCGATATCTATTTGATGGAGTAGTTCCGGAAAATCCTACGGGTTGGGAACGAGTAAAAGAAAATCTATTTAATTTGATGCGTTATCATTGATTAAAAAGCTGTGCCGTCGTGGGTACTCCGTCCCGCTATTTGAGATGCCTAACTCCGGAGGGGAAGCAGTTATGCTTTAGTGAGGTCCACCTTGGGATTTGCGGGTCCCATATGGGAGGAAAGAATCTTGCCTTCAAATTAATGCGACAAGGCTATTTTTGGCCAACTATGAAAAAGATACTGCGGCTTTGTCAAGAAATGTGAAAACTCCAAATCCATGGAAGCATACCTTATGCACCTCCGCCGAATCAAAATCATTACAAGCACCGCTGCCGTTCGGCGCAATGGGGGCTGGACATGGGACCCTTCCAAGAGCCGCTTAGACAAAGGAGGTTTATTATAGCTTTTATTGATTATTTTACCAAGTGGGTGGAAGCTTCTCCTTGGCAAAAATAACTGAACATAATGCAACAGAGTTCGTGCGATAAAACATTGTTGCCGGTTTTGGAGTTCAGAAACATAGTTACTAATAATCTTTAACCCGGTTTCAGGAAAGCGCTTCACTAAGTTTTGTTCAATTTGAAGATCCTGCACATACCTCGTTGCCTATCCCAAGCAAATATGCAAATAGAGTAACTAATCGGACTTTACATGGTTTAAAACCAAACTGAAGAAGTCGAGGCTCTTAGGGCACGAGTTACCGTCAATATTATGGTCAAACCTACGACTCAAATGAGCCAACAAGAGAAACGCCATTCATTTATAAGCATTGAACCACGTGATACCAATTGAAATAGGGTTGCCCAGCCTCCGGATGAAAATTTGATTCTCACGGCAATTCAAAACGGCTAAAGAAAAATCTTGATTATTGGAAGAATCCGGAGAAACAACAAAGGTGCAGACCGCATTATCGAACGGAAATCGGTTACGCGATACTCAACAAGAGAACAAAAGCATGACAGGTTTGACGTGAGATTTAGTCTTGAGAAGTATACAACCTAAAAAATTGTAAATAGGAATAAGTTGTCTCTAATTGGGAAGGTCCGTTTATTGTTTCACTTTGACAAGAAATGGTGCCTATAAATTACGCACCTCGAATGGAAAATTAGTGCCGAGAACTTGGAATGCAATGCATTTGAAAAAATCTTTGATAAAAGTTAAAATGTTTCATTCCATTCAAAAAGGCATCCAAGACATTTTCTTGTCTTCAATACAACATTAATAAAAAACAAAGTTGGTGCGTAGGACTTGATGAAATGGCTGCATTGAAGGTTCCCCGACCTCGGAAATTCTTTGAAATCTGATCAAGACGAGCCTTGATTCCTAGGATCAAAAAGCCGACGGGAAATTTGGATCTAACTTAGGAGCAATCTGGCATAAGGATTCACCCAAAAAATCTAGCATTCAAAGCTTGGACGGACCTCTTCAAAGCTTAAATCTCACCATGAGTTACTGTCCCGACTTGGCGTTGTCGCTTCTCGGGCTAGATGTAGTGCTCTTAAGACGCTTTCAAAGCTTCATTAGCTTTGCAACTCCAGCTCCATACTTGTAGATCCGCCTGCGTAGTAAATCAATCTTAGCGGCGTCGGCACTAAATTTGATTTCTCATTTCTTCAAAGAATGGACGGATCAGTGCGCTCTTATTCAAGTTTACGAAACTTTCTCAAGTCAGCTCAATCTTCAGCCACGTTAGGTTAAGCAAGGTTCAAAATCTCACCATCTTCTCGCTCTGCATGTCTGAGATCGGTCGAGTAAGTAAAAAAAAAAAAGAAAAAGAAGGAGAAAAGCTCATTTGAGAATCTTCAATATAGCGAGCTTTTTTGAGCCTCGGTCTTCAAAACCAAAGGAAGGCTTGGAGCTCGCCGATTCTGGACCCCGAATAACTCCGGAGAAGAGAGTGAGCGGCCGGATCAAGTAAACTTTGAGGAAGAGGCGGAGCAGGAAAGGCCGGAGTAGGAGCAGGAAAGGCCGGAGTAGGAGCAGAAAAGGCCGGAGTAGGAGTTTCTTCAATAGGCCTTTCAACGACTAAGTCAACTGGGCCAGAAAAGGATTCCCTTGGGTCCGGAGTTGATGTGTTATATGGAACAAGTGCCATTTCATCGGTTCCGCTCCCTTTTGTTTGCAAATCCAGCAGGCCGCCAAGGACTCATTGGATGGGATTTTCTTCCTGGTTAGTTAGAAAGGGCAAGGATGAATCATATCCCTTTTAATCTTTTAGTCATGGGGAGGCCAACTTCAGTGATGATCGAGGAAAGTGATGGGTTAGGTGAAACAACCCGACGTTTACGCCTTCTTGGCACGGTATTCTTCGATTTCCTTTTATGTTGTTTAGGAGTTGGCTCACGATGTTCCAACTTTTTCGATTAGAGACCCCATTTGGTTAGAGCGAAAATTTCCTGGAGAGTAAATAAGCGTCCCTTATCGTAAAACGACTCCCATTAGATCTTATCATCTCGATTAGAGGTTTCACCGATTCCTCTTCTTCCTCGGGAGCTTGCGAGGAATGTGATTCGGGGATTTTACCCCAGGCATTAGGAATACCAGATTGGGGAACAGCAAGGAAAAAGAAACGATCTTTCCAATTTTTAACTGTATCAATAATAACCCCACTGATATTTAAGTCACGAGGAGATAAGGATATCCAATCCCCATTTTGACAAAATTTGAATAAAGCTCTAACAATGGTGGTGCTAAGAGTTGTACCTCGAAGGCAAAAAAATATACAGAGGTTGTAGAGATACCTCACAGCGTTTGCGTGGTATCGTGCGATGGACACGCCTAAATCAAGCAAAATTGTTTGAGATACGAGAGAAAAACAAGACCACTCTTCAAATGCGCCGTATATACCGTGATATAACCGGTTGGGAGAATCGGCTCTATCATTCTCATTCGTATCGACGCAAGTATGAACTTGGAATCTTATATCGGAAAATAATCTTTTCCATCTCTTCAGTGGTGAGAGCAGATTTTATCGATTCAACTTTGGACGCCATTGGAACAGGAAGAAGGAAAGTGAAATGCAGAGCAACATAACGGGGGAAAACCCTAATTTTTAGGTTCGAAGGGATGTGTCCGTTCAAATTCAAAAATGATGAAGAGGACACGTGTCGGGAAAACATTTGCTATTCAAACGGCGGTTACAGAAGTTACCATGCGATGATCAACACGTGGCAAGCCAGCTAAGATTGTGTCAGAGCTAATTCGCCATCCGGAGTGACCAAAAAAGCGGGAGTCACCAAATCCAGAGTGAATAAACCCGGAGTGACCAAAAGGCGAAGTCACCAAATCAGAGTAAATAAACCGGAGTGACGAAGCGGGAGTCACCGTCGAATAACAAATGGAGTGACCAAAAAGCGGGAGTCACCAAATCCGGAGGAATAAACCGGAGTGACAAAAAGCGGGAGTCACCGTCGGAAGAAATAAACCCGGAGGTGACCAAGAAGCGAGTCACCGTCGGAGTGAACAAATCCGGTGACCAAAAGCGGGAGTCAGCCAAATCGAAGAAAATAAATCCGGAGTGACGGCGAAGTCACCAAATCCGGAGTGAATAAACCCGGAGTGACCAAAAAGCGGGAGTCACCAAATCCGGAGTGAATAAACCCGGAGTGACCAAAAAGTGGGAGTCACCAAATTCGGAGTAAACATATCCGGAGTGACCAGAAAAACGGAGTCACCAAATCCGAACCAATGAAAATCTGGAAAAATCCTAAGTAATCAATCCTATCAGAAAACATGCTAGAAGTTAAAATTTTAATCTTCTAGTATGGGGGGCTAGTGATGGGTATCATTACCCATATAACTGGTAACCGCCCATGGGATAGGATACCAAAACTCCTGATAACTTCTATGGATTGTTTTGAGAGCGTCTTAGTAACCAACCGGAGGTTGAAAACCTAGAAGTTATGGAACCAACGAGGTGGGGAAGTTATGAAAACCGGCAGTTGGGGGAAAAACTAAATGTACTTATCCTGAGAAATTCTGGCTAGAAAGGAAAGCCCTAAAAAGGAAGCAATCCTCGAAGAAGGGGACTTCTTTTCGATCTGAAAACTCTCTTTTCTCTCGAAAATTACTATCTAAAAAGAAACAAAATTTATCTTTCCCTTTTTACTTTCAAAAAGAGCATGACTGAGCTTGGAATCGGAGAGCTTTTTGGGGATTTAGAATTTCTTTCTTGACAAATGTATTTCACTTTTGTATTTACATGGGTCTTGAGTTCAAGAGAGCGGAGAATTTAATAATCTCTTTCTACCACACCTGGACCGAGATCCGCAACACCACATCCCGTCGGACTCGGATGTATCAACAATTTGTAACAAATTTCATATTTTAATATTTCTGTAACAAAATACAAAGCAGACAATAATGAACAGTATGGTCTTCTCACATGTGTTTGGTGTGCTTAGATTTTTTTTCTTAATTTTTTTTGGAATTGCACGGAGAGAGAATCTCTATGCATCTCCTTCACTTTAAAACTTATTTTTTACGTAAATAAAATTTATTTTAATTGTTTAAATATGCACTTTCTTTATTATGTATTTTCGGTAAGTAATTAATCTTATAAATTATTTAAAATGGTTAATTAAGTTTTTTTTATTATTTCATACTAAGAGGATCTTAACAAAATGAGAAAAAAATTAAAAAATTTAAGAACCATAATATTATTCTTTTTAGAATATAAGTAAAAATTACTAAAAATGATCCAAAATTGATGGCATTGCCCAACATATTTGCTTAGATACCCCCAACTTTAAAATATTTAGTTTTTGTACCAAGATTGATCAATCCCTCTAAAACAAATATTTTAAATTATTATTTAAATATTTTTAATTAATATATTATATTATATATTCATTTATTTGTTCTAACAGTTATAAAAAATAAATAAATAAGTAAAAGATTATGTCAAAAAGATATTTACAAATTTCGATGGAATGATATAGAGAAAAAAAGAGAGAGAGAGAGAAAGAGTTCCCATCTCCATGTGTTTTGATATTTCTGCTTTGTTTGTCGTTATTCTTAGATTTTTCCAATAAAAATCATCATCATTTATTTTTAATATTTAAATATAAATAATAATATATGCATATATTGAGTTTTTATATATTTATAATCACAATAAAATTCATCTATAATTTTATAAGAAAGTACTTCCGTTTATATAATTAATAAAATTTAATATAATATCTATCAAAACCAAGAAAACAAAACTTTCATTTTTAAATAATAACTTAGATATCGTATAAAATTTATATCGACAAAATGGAGTATATTTTATTAATCTAAATTTAATAAATTTTTAAATATAATTTTAAAAAAAATAAATTTAATGACAAGGTTGTATAGTAATTATAAATAAATTTTTTGTACAGCACACCTGAATCATGATTTTATTACTTATTTATTTTTATATTGTTAATTGTGTGTTGTAGAATGATTAATTTAACGTTTACCAGATAAATCAGGGCCCTTACATCTCCTTCAATTCGACAGCGCGCCCGTGGCTTTTAAAATTTTCATCTAAGAGTCATAAATTTATACATTCAAAAAATAATAAAAATATGTATATATAGTTATATTTTTATCTTATCTTTTATAATATTAATATTTTAATATCTAAATATTATAAAAATAATAAAAAACATTTTTAAAGTTTTTTAAAAAATAAATTATGGACTCTTATATCTAAAGGATGCATGAATTATTATACGTTTATCGGATGATGAACGGGTGGTGGCGGGGGGGTTAGTGGTGGGCCCCCCAAACTCACTTATGAGAGGCTATGAAGTGTCTAGAACATGATTAATATTTTTTTAAAAAAATTTCTTTAGAAAAGCATCACTTAATTAATTTTAAAAAATTTTTAAATAATACCATATCTTACTATTAATATATTTTTATATAAATTTATTAGTATAAAAAAATAAATAATATAATAAATAATTAAAAATATTTTAAAAATAATTAAATTTGTTCTTATGAAAAAGATTACGCATTTAATCATGAAAATGCTTATAAATAGGTAGAGCTTTTAATCAATTTCACAGCCTATTGTGTTTGTTTGGAGAAGAACATGGCCACATCTAATGCTTTTTCTCAGAGTGTCAGACCAGAAGTCGCTCGTCCAATTGCAAATTTTTCCAAGAATATTTGGGGTGATCATTTTCTTTTTTATATCCATGATGCCAATGAGGTACTTTCAAAAATATTTAATTATTATTAACTTTAGTTTTTTTTTTTGAGATTTTTGTTTTAAACTTCTTTTCCAAGATATAAAAATCAGCACATATTTTGATAAGCAATGAAACTCAGTATGCATTTTTAAAGAATTGCTTTTTAATGACCAGCAAATAGTTACTTCCAACTAATTTGTTAGAATGTATTTTACATTTGTGAAATTTTTGGTGCAGGTAGTCAATGTCCAAAAACAACATATTAAAGAACTTACAGATGAAGTGAAAAAGGAGTTGTTGGCGGCTTCAAATCAACCGTTGGAGCAGCTGGTCTTAATCGATACACTTGAACGTCTCGGAATAGCATATCATTATGAAAAAGAAATAGAAGAAGTTATGAAAGAGATACATGACACCTACCATGATCTCTATGACGAAATTGATTTGTATCATATTTCTCTTTTATTTCGACTTTTTAGACAACATGGTTTTTTCGTATCATCAGGTATGTCTAAATGCTTCTTTTGATGCCTTTTTAACTCTATAATTTCTTAACTTATCATTATTATTATTATGATAATAAATCTTCTAAAATGTACATGATAACCCACAAAATGGGATTCGATACTATTTTTATTTTTGTCAAGAAATTTTTACAAGATTAATTAAATGATTTGACGAAACTCTAAAAATATTTGCAATTCACTACACAAATCAATACTCGGCATATCTGATAAATAAAACACATTCTCCCTGCATCATCCCAAAACAGCTAGAAATAATTAAGCCATCTAGTTACTATCTATCAACATGGAAAAGAAAAGTTAACATGATTCGATTACAACTAGAAGTAAGATCCCATTTCGTTCTTAATAGTACAATATAACATATGAATATATGTAATTATTATTAGTAACTTACTTATTATTTATTGTCATTTTGTATGAAACAGATATATTCAGAAAATACAAGGACGAGAATGGATGTTTCAATGAGGCTATTAATGAGGATGTAAAAGGAATGTTGGGCTTATATGAGGCATCGCATCTTAGACTACATGGAGAAAATATATTAGATGAAGCCCTTACATTTACAACTGCTCGGTTAAGATTCATGGCATCCACCGAATTAAACAATCCACTGGTAGCACAACTAACTCATGCCTTGATACAACCACTCTACAAGGGTATACCACGTTTGGAGTCTAGACTATACATTCCTATTTATGAGCAAGATCCTTCGCACAACAAGGTCTTACTGAAATTTGCAAAATTAGATTTCAACCTGCTTCAATCATTACATAAAGCAGAGCTTAGGGATGTCAATAGGTAATTGATACATTGTATTTCAATAGTTCAATAGTAAAGTAAATTAATTATGACTTGATGATCATTGTTCAAACCTTTAAAAAAGCCTCTATATATTAAAAAATAAAGCTTACACATATTTGGCATTGACTCTCCTCGAAATATGACTTGTGTTTTTTGTTACAATTTCTTGCTCTTTGTTTACTAAGTTAAACCATTCTTAAATCTTCTTGTATCCAAATTAGGTGGTGGAATGATGGATGTTTTGCAACAAAGCTACCATTTGCTAGAGAGAGAGTGGTGGAGGCTTACTTTTGGGCTTGTGGAGTCTTTTACCAACCACAATATGCCCTTCTCAGAAAAATAGTTTGTAAAAGCGGCGTGGCAATCACCATAATTGATGACATCTATGATGCATATGGAACAATTGAAGAACTTGAACTTTTCACTGAAGCAGTTGAGAGGTTTGTGAATATATATATATGTATATATATATTCTCTAATTAGTTCATGCCATATATTATCTTAAGCAGATATAAAATCAAAAAATATTAATATCTTAAATTTTTATTGTTTAAATTTCAGGTGGGATAAAGATTGTCTAAATTATCTACCTGACTATATGAGATTTGCTTACCAAACCTTAGTTCTTGATCTCTTTGAGGAATTTGAACAAGATCTAGCTAGAGAAGGAAGGTCATCTTGTATATATTATGCTCGTGAACAGGTATACCGAAACTAGTTATGGATTTCTCTTTCCATGGAATTCGGTGGATGGAATATAAAAACAATAAAAAGCATTACCTTGGGAATGCTTTTCCACTAAGAGTTGTCATTTTTTGAATTGGTTTAGATTTTTGTCTAGTTTGGGAGGTGAAAGTGAGGAAGAAATTACTTTTTTCTGCTATTAATAATTACGTGAGAAAAATAAATAAATAACGAAATGAGAATTTATTCGATTATATCCTTTGAATTTTGAAGATATATATTATTTGTGAGTGGGCCAATCAAAACTTTCAATATTAGACACTTAATATAATTATGTTCACTTTATCAATGTTATATTCAGAAATAAAGTGATTATTCCATGTATAAACTAAAAATTTAACATTCTCATACCTTATTTTAGGTTAACATATATTTTATTTATATCTTGATTTATTTCAGTAATTAAGCACATTATTTGTTCTGTAATTTATCTGCACAATATTTCTTATGACACTAGGATTAATTTTATAATATTCTTAATCACGGTTCATTAGTTTCTTTAATCAATTTGTGCTCTTTAAATTTGCATGATGGTCACAGCTCAAAGTCTTATGCAAATCCAATCTAAGAGAAGCAAAATGGCGAAAAGAGAAATATATTCCAACATATGATGAGTATATGGATTGTGCTTTGACAACCTTTGGATATCGCTTTGTGACGACACTGTCATATCTTGGCATGGGAAAGATAGCAACTAGAGAGACTTTCCAATTACTCTCTCAATTCCCTAAGATTCTAAGAGCTTCAAGCACATTTTCAAGGTTGAAGAATGATATGGTTGATTATGAGGTATGATCTATTGACGTATAGATGCAATTAATTCTTATCATACACATACATTACTAATATTTTTAAATTTATTTACAGATCGATTGCGATAGAGGTTATGTTTTTTCAGCAGTCGAATGTTACATGAGGCAGTATGGCATAACAAAGGAATATGCTTACAAAGAACTTAATAAGCAAGTGGATGATGCATGGAAAAGTATAATTGAAGAAATGTTAAAGCCTACTATTGTACCAATGCCTCTATTGACATGCATTCTCAACCTAACTCGTGTGGTGGAGTTCCTCTACACAGGTGTAGATCACTTCACTAGTGTTAGTAAGGCCTTGAAAGATGCTATTATAATGTTATTTATCGATCCAATCTTGAGTTAGTCGTAGACTTTATGTCGAACTTATTTATTACTAGTAACACTTCTCTCTGTGAGGAGACGAATATGGTTGCTCTTATTTTTTTCAATTCTCTTAATGTAATGATGAAAACTTTAAGAATTTATAATGTGTTAATGAAATAATATACATGTAGAACTTTATTAAAACAACTTGTATGAAATTGAAAATCATGAATTTTATTTAGTTCATATGCTGACTAAACTATTAAAAAAAGTTCCATCAGCATTCTATAACCACAACTAAACTTTTGACAGTATTTTTAACGATACTATTATGTTTAGGATATCTCCATTGGAAAAGGATTGTGCAAGATTTTATGATAGGTATTGGTAAATAATAAAACTCTTATAACTTTTATTTTAATAAAAGTTGGGTTTTAATGATTTTCCTCCAAAAATTTCAACGTTTGGGAATTTTAATGGAAGTTAGCATAAATGTCAAAGAAGACTGTTGTGGTTAGTTCATTACACGATCTCTCATATTGTGTTGGTTAAAGTGATTTGCTTAAATATACAGAAGTCATACACCCATAAATCGTAAATAATAAAAAGTGTTTCGAATTGTTCATTAGTCACCAATATAACTTCCCCGAATGTTTTTTATTTAGTAATTTTATATGTACGAATTATGTGATAATTACTTGATTATTTTGAGTTAACTAAAAAAAACAATAGCAAAATATTTAATTAGATGAGTAAATCGTAGTTGGGAATTTGGGCTTAGAAATTATTGGACCATAGAAGATTGTGCTCGATGAATGCCATTGTGGGCCATGTACCTGAAGATAATTGATTTATATCCTTGGGCTGATCCATGGTTTATTAGTGGAACGGTCTTAGAATATTTTGGTGGGGCAATTTACTTATAAGTGTTTGGCGAAATAAATTTAAAAAAAATATAGAAGCAACAACTTGGAGAAATAAATACAGTATTGTTGCAAGGGTATGTTGGTAATTAGGAGATAATTTTTGTTAAGTATCATATTGGATAATTTAATTAGAGCCATATTTTATAAATTATTATTGGGAGAATTGGGATGATTTTGGGGTTCATTTGGAAGGTAATACCCTTGCCTAATTTAAACATTTAACAAACTGGGCTCTAATACATTCCAAGTCTAACAATTTGATATTTTTTAGTTGATTTATCCCTCGAAAAGTGACTAAAATAAATTACGGTTAATTAAACAGAAATATATTGAAGATATTATTAGAGTGTCTGGGCTCTAATCTTCGATTCATGGTAACATATACGGAGTAAAATTAGGCAAGAATGGTAATCAAATATTTCAAAATAATATTCAAAAATTTATTGAAGTAAAATATTATTTCCAAAACTGTAGCCGCCACCCTTGTGAAATTGGTAACTAATTATCTTGGCTTATTTCGAGAACCGGCCGGATTTCAGAATTCGTGGAAAAGAATTCAAAATCACTACAAAAATATATATATAATTTTTAGTGACAAATATATAAATTTATCACTAAAATTTTAAAATTAAATAAATACTAATTTATAAAAAAATAAAATAATTAATAATACTGATGCGTATCTGAATCCGAACTTCAAATAGATTCAGATGATCCTTTTGTCGTGGCTTCGGCTCCGTTCCCTGAGTTGGATCCTACATACCACTAAACAAAACATATTTAAACAGGTCTTCGGGCACTCCAATCTCCATGGCCGTTCACCCAGTGAGGGCTCGACATCCTCATACCACTCTCACTCGCGTTCGGACAGAGGAAGTTCCTAATCATAGGGATAGATTACTTCACCAAGTTGGTAGAGGCAGTACCGCTAGCAAGGATAATGGAGCAAAATGCCACTGAGATCCTCCGGCAGAACATCATGTACAGATTCGGGATCCCTGAGTGCGTCGTGACCGACAACGGGATGCAGTTCACCGAAAAACAGTTCACTAAATACTCCACCAGCCTGAAGATCAACTTGGTCCACACGTCAGTGGTGTACCCCCAAGCCAAAGAACAGGTGGAGGTTACAAACCGTATGATCTTGCACGGGCTCAAGACCAAGCTGGAGTGTTCCGATGGCTCATGGGTACACGAGCTGCCCTCCGTCCTCTGGTCATACAGGACGACGCCCAGGGAACCCACGAGAGAGACTCCTTTCAGCCTCTTTTATGGGGTCGAAGCTGTCGTTCCAATAGAAGTAGGCCTCACAAGTCCGCGAGTTGGATGCTTCAACAAAACCGACAACAGCCAGAGGCTCCGGGAAAGCCTCGACATGCTCGAGAAAGTCCGCGACAAATCCAGGCTAAGGGTAGCGACGTACCAGCAGCGAATTGCCCGCTACTACAATAAGAGGGTAAAGGGGCGGCAGTTTGAGGTTAGAGATCTGGTGCTGAGAAGCGTCGAGGCCACGGGGAAAAACGCCGGTAGGAACAAACTCTCCCCGAATTGGGAGGGACCATTTTTGGTCTCTGCCATCCTTCGGGGTGGGGCCTACAAATTGCACACCCAAGAGGGCAAGCTGGTGCCCCAGACTTGAAATGCCATGCACGTCCGGAGATACTACCAGTGATTGATGGATCGCCTGCTATCCAGGTAATCCACCAAACTTAGGCTGTGCTTAGGTGAGACG
>BSYO01000006.1:3720528-3735939 GCA_033239525.1 Nepenthes gracilis
CACATCAAGTAATCTATTGCAGAGATTAATCTTACCCTAGCTCGGATGGAGCGATTTACCATGGTATCGACATTTCCTCCGCTAATTCCCATGCCGACAATAAGTTCTTCCTCATTCTTAGTGCTAACTATGTCCTTTTCCCAACCTTTTCCAGCCTTATTCTCAACCACTGCTGAAAACCCTAGCGAGCTCCAGCCACCCTTACCTAAGCTCGAGATTCCTTTCTTTCGGGGGATAATGGTAACTGGCTGGCTATTCCAAATCGATCGGTTCTTCCTATACCATCGTACTCCTCCAGAGCAGAAGCTTACTGTCGCCACCTTCTATATGTCAGGAGCGGTGTTACAATGGTTCCAATGGATGCATGCTACCCCGCAATTATCCACCTGGGAGCCTTTCGTTCATGATTTAGAACTTCGCTTTGGACCTTCTTCCTTCGTAAACTATGAGGTGGCGCTGTACAAACTCAGACAAGCCACCACAGTGGCGGTATGCATGGGCGAGTTTGAGTCTCTGTCCACTCGAACCCCGGGGCTCACTGCCACTAACCTCTTGAATTGCTTCATCTCTAGCTTACGAGATGATATTCGACGCGAGATCCTTCTGCTCAAACCCTAGTCACTACATGAGGCCATCGAAATGGCTAAATTGGTGGAAGAAAAGCTAGAGGCCACTCGCAACACCACACAATGACCTCCTCCAGTAGCCAGATCCCTCAATGCTCCTGGGCCATCAGGAACGAAGGCTCCACTCTCTTTGAATCAGGCTCCAAAATTTCCCATTAAGAAACTCACCTCCACTGAAATGGCTGCCCAACGAGAACCAGGCTTGTGTTTCAATTGTGATGAACGGTTTGTCCCAAGACACCGCTGTAAACCACTTCAATTTTTGTGTATGCTGGTTGAGGATGAAGACACTGAACCATCAGAGACAGTTATGTCTGAAGAAGAGAACGCACAGTCACCATTATCAGAAGAATTGTCCCCAGGCCAAGATAATGTTCCTTCCATATCCTTCCATGCCTTAGAAGGCCATCAGGCGCCCACGACTCTGCGATTGCCAGGAACCATATCAGGCCAATTAGTGACTGTGCTGGTAGACAGTGGTTCAACACACAACTTCCTGCAGTCTCGTCTAGTCAGGTATCTCGGACTTCCCATTGAACCATCTCACTATCTTAATGTTATGATGGGAAACGGAGACTCCTTACACTGTGAAGGAGTGTGTACTAAGATTCCACTCACCTTAGGATCCTCCCAATTCTCGGTAGACCTTTGTTTGCTTCCAATCTATGGAACAAGTTTGGTTCTGGGAGTCCAGTGGTTAGCCTCTTTAGGACCGGTATTGTTCTATTATAAATCCATGTGGATGAATTTCAAGTATGCTGGGATAGAACATACCCTCCATGGAGTACCCAGTGCTGCTATTTCCACCATGACCATGAGTCAGTTGTGGCGCAGTGAATTGACCAATTTGGTCGCCTCCTACTTTAAATTGACAGTCACTCCACTCATTGAACACTCTCCAGCCGCATAGTCCTGTGCCTCAATGCAGTTTGCTCACATTACTGACCCTTAGATTTCTACTGCTTTGTGATCCATCTTACAGACATTTCAAGATGTCTTTGCTGTGCCTCACGGGCTGCCTCCTCGACGCCATACTGACCACAAGATTCCCCTACAGCCTCACGCAGCACTGGTCAAGGTCAAACCATATCGTTACCCACATTTCCAGAAGGGTGTAATTATAAATCTATGCTAAAAATATATTATATGTCCATTAGAATAATTTTTATATCCGAGTTATTCAAGTTATTTACGGCGTTTGAGCAACGTTTGAGCCAATATTTAAATGCTACAACCTTGTAGCCATAGTTTTTGAACACCATATTAACGCTATGCCTAATTTCTAATATATATTCGTTGCATCTTTGATTTCATGATGATAAAATGGTCATTTTTTCATAATATATCATGTGATAGATCTGTTGAATGATATTATAGACTTATGTTTAAGTTATATTCGTGTTTTATGTGTGAATATATGTCTAAAGTGGAGATTATAGATTTGGCATTCAACTATCATTCAAGGGCTTAATGGTAGAAATAACAACTTAGTTAAAGTTTAACTTCATTTTAGTAATAAATAGTGCTTGGCATTTAGGTATTGTTTGAAAGTTGTTCGAACCCCACATGTGGAATTGAATTTGACGTTCAAATATTAGAGTGGCAGTTCTAAAGACATAACTAGTGTAATATCTCGGATTCTTATTCAGATTATTTTAATATTAATTATGATTTTGGATAATTTAAACGTGGTAAAAATTAATTTAATAAGATAAAATTTGAAAGGATATTTGGATCAGTTGTGCTGCCACCCGATATGCACCTGTGCTGTCGCCTGAGTATCGATTTAGATTTTAAAATAAAAGTAACGGAATAATAATAATAATAATAATAATAATAATAATAATAATAATAATAATAATAATAATAATAATAATAAATGAAAAAAAGGAAAATGGAAAAGAAAATAGAAAGGGTTTCGAGGAGAGAGAAAGAAAACAGAAGAGAAGAGAGGAGAGAGGGGGAGATTGGCGCGGGTCATCGCCGCCACCATCATCGGAAGTCCTATCGCCGAAAATAGAAGCTAGCAAAGTCCTCTCCGTGATGCTACCCTCCATTTTGTCTACCGGTATTTGTAGAGGGAGAAATCTCGAGCCGAAGCCAAACGGTTGCCATTATCGAAGGAAATTGGTGAAATCAATGCAAGTAAATCTTTTTATTCTCTTTGTGGATATTAATTTTTGAGTTGCATGTATATATTATGTGAAATCGGCTGAAATATTGATGATTTTTGTGTAAAAGGTGTGGATGAGAGAAGAAAGCCTCTGATGGCTGGCATGTGCCGTAGTCCGCTGTCGTGACGTTGTTGGGTTTGTTGCCACTATGGTCGCCGTTATAGCCTGTGCCGGAGCTGTCGTCGGCGAAGGCGAACGTGAAGAGAGAGAGAGGCAGAAGCACGAAGTAGGAGAGAGAAAGGGAGGAGAGAGAAGGGGCCGCGCGCCGGTAGGAGAGATAGAGAGCTTGATTCAAGTATTCCGGGATATCCTTTCTTCAGATTTGTGAAGTATGAGGTCAATGAAAGTATTTACAAACCACTCTTTAGTTTGATTTAACATCTGAAATATTTTGAATACTGTTTAAAATTTTTACTAACATGCATTATTTTTATATACCTAATCTGTTTAATCTGGACATGCACATATGATTTATTGGATAATTAGGATGTTTCTGGATTAGATTTTATGATTTTAGAGGGTTTATTATTTTTTCGAAAGCCTGAAAAATTTATTAGACACCGTATATTTTTATATCGGTATATTTGTATAAAAATGGGTATAAAATTTTGCATAGCCCCTGTAGTCACATGTATGTGTTAGGTCGTGGTTACTACATTTAGATTTAGATATTAGATATTCTGGTCAACTCCTGACGGAGAGATATTTGTTATTTAAATTTTTTTTTCACTAGCAGGAAATGTTTGGAACAGTGACCGTTCCATTTTGGATGATTTGATTTAACTTTATAATATATTCGAACGATATAATATATCTGACAAGTTTGAGAATTACACCTAAAATTGTGGATAGTAAAACATAGTGAGCAACCTTATCCATGGGTATAGAGATTATATGTAGACGGTCCGCCTCTGGGTCTTAAATAAGAGGAGTTGTCTTTTGATTGTGTAGGAGTAAACACAATCCAGATTACGACCAACTGTTCATTTAGTTAGTAAGGCCTATTGGCTCTGATCCCCAATGAAATAAGTTTTCAGCATGATTTGATGATTAAGAAAAGAAAAGGAAATGAATTAAATAAATTTAGAATGTATTATGAAAGCATTCTTTTCTACTCATGTTTCATGATCTCTCATATGTCTCTATTCCTTCCTATATGCATTATATGATTTGAATTATGAAATTTACATGTTTCTTGTTATATGTGTATCTTGTTGAGCATTTGGCTCACTCATTACTGTTTTGTTATCGTCCTCAAATGGTTAGCATGAGTTCATATCCGACGAGAAGGAATAAAGGATCAATACCTAGTTTAGGGCTTAGGATGTTACATGTGTATTTTGGGATTGTATTTTTATATTTTTAGTGTAGATAATGATTCTTTTGGACAAGGAAAATTGTATATATATATTTTGTTCTTTTGTAATTTTTTATAGCATTGGTCTTATGCTATGGCTGAATATGGTATATTGGATTATAAAATACTTTCACAGGTTATTATGAAGAGTATTTGAGGACTTAGTAGCATCTCTTTGTTCCAACATGCTATTTGGAGACATGATGTTGAAGCAGCATATATTTTGTGGCTTTTTGGATCATGTGTTTGTGATTTTATGGAGTTATATGCAAGTTGTATAGGGATTTGTGCAGGTTGTATTAGGCCGTATTATAATCAAAACTCTATCGAATTTCAATTAAGTAATACGGTATGTCACATTATAGTTTCCCTTTGATTAGTTAGTATACAAGTTAGCGGTCATTAACTTTTAAGTTTTCACACATTTTTGATACAGTTATTTAGTTTTTAGATTTTTAGAGACACATTACATCTTTTAATCTTTCTATATGTTTGCACGTTCTGTATATTTTGAATATTCAAATATATATTGAATAGTTCTCATGACATCATGTTTTGTAATGTATTTAATAAAAATTGAATATTTTAGACTTTTATATGTAATTTATTATTTTTTGTTTTTTCATATGTTTTACATTCGTATATTTATATATTATATATACATATACTTTGTGAATCATTCATCCCACATTTGTAAATATTTTCAAAATCCTTACAAATTAGTCAACAATAGATTTTATAGGATTCAAACGAGTTATATTAAAGTTTATAGATGGTTAAAAATTTATTTATAGTTTTTAGATTTTCATTTCTGGATCTTTTGTCATGGTCAAGATATATATCAAAAGTTTTACAGTTTGGATAATTGGGCCAATGTGCCCAATAAAGTTATGTGAGGTTTTTGCTATTGTATATTTGATATTTTGGTTACAGGATTTTTTTTTGGGACAACATTGTTTTGAGACCAAACGATAATAGTTTGGCCAGTCCTATAATTATTACAATCTATATTTAATCATATTGCTTATGAAGTTAGAATGCAATGTTCAACCTAATTTTTGTTATTGAACCATGATCTTTTATGAATAAATTTTATATTTGATATTATCATTTATTATTTATTCATGTTAAGGTTGTTACACAAATGATGTCAAAAGGTCAGAATGCTCAAATTATGGGCAGCATCCGGGACATATGGGGGGAGGAGAAACAACGATAATCAACCTACTTATTGCCATCACAATCAACCTACTTATTTATATATTTATTTATATACACTAAGGCCTACTTACTTTAAATATACAAATGTCCATTTGATTGGCTCGGTTGATAATTAAGTTAACACAATCTAATCTATTAATCAATTTAAACTCAAATTAATAGTCCAAGTATCCAAGTCCAATCCATTGATTCAAATACCACAAACTCATTAGATCCAAATAATAAATATCTATTCATTTTTTAAATAGTTAATATGTTATCTAACTTTATTAATTTATTATGAAAATATATCCTTAAATAAATCTCATAATTTCATCCAAAAAATAAATCTTACGACTAAAGTTTCTTATACCCAACTCACTAAGTAATTTAAGCCCAAATTTCAAATCAAACTATAAAATTTTGTACCCAAAATAGTCACCAAAATAGTCAAATAATTATTATAACTAATCAGGTAATTTATTTTTATAAAATAGTAAAATAAAAAATATCTGAGATGTTACGTAGATTATACCATAATCTAATGTTCTTCTCCTCCTCCTCCTCCTCATAATTCATATTTCAGCATGGCCAATGAGCAACGAGGCAATATAGTCCTTCATTTTTCCAGAAGCATCCGTGTAGATGTCTCCATACTTATAGAAAACATCCATTACACGGCAGAGGTTGAGCAATCGCACAAGAACTTCCTTTGAAGGAGCAGCCGCTGCCACCGAAGAAGCCAGAGGTTTGAGGCATGCTTCATTTATATCTTTCCAGGCTTCTTCAACTCGCTTATTGAGTGCTTGACATGCTTCTTCCTCTGAAACACCATATTGGTTTACTTAGCATTCAACAGCCGAAGGTGCATGCTATCTATTCCGTTCACGCTGTGTGTTTTATCGCCACACAAGGAGTGATGGGACAATTGAGTGTAAAAACACTATGGGACTAAAATATATTTATGATTGTCACCTTATCATACAAATTCACAAATCGATGTATAAAATTAAATATTAAAAATATATATAAATCCATATTACGCTTTCCTTTGTCAAAGAATTTGATTTCTCTCTTTTACAATTTTTCTTTTTTTTACTTTAATAAAAGTTTCAGAATTATGTGAAATAACTAAATATGGGTTAAAATTATCTCACTTGATATCTCATCATATCATCCATTAACCTTGTGAGAAGTGATATGGTGTGGACAATTTTAGGTCCACTTTGTAGCCATTCAAAGTCATGCTTCGATATGGTCTCTCCTATTCCAACTAATGATGTGATTCCCAACTTTGGATTGCCAGAACTGACCGAGGCAACCTTCATGTACTCTTCCATTGTAGGTATATAATTATTACCAAGCCACTTTGATTCCTCAAAATAGGCCTGAATTAGGGCTTTCATCTGCCACCACATTGCTCTTATGTCAATATTAATGGTAGCAATACCTAGAATCAGATATATGTAAAGATGATATTGATGAGATGCCAATTAGTTTAAGGTAGTATGATACTTACAGCTTCTTTAGCGTAGTATAATTGGTACGATCTTCCTTTCTTCAACATCTCTTCTTCCATTTTTCCGTACACATCTAAAAGTGCTTGATAAACTATTCTCATGTACTCCGATAGGTTATTTATGAGACTTATCTCCCATCTTAGAGTTGACAAAACACATTATTTTATGTTACTTGATCTAATAATAGTATCTTTAGATATTCATACTATATGCTTATTATACCTTTGCACTGCGTTAGTGAATAGCTAAAGTTCATCTTTTGTGCCATAAACATCATAGATATCGTCCATTATTGAACCCATCGCAATGACTTGTGGGAGAAACTTTCTAGCTGTAGTATATTGGGGTTCAAAGTAAACTCCTAGTATCCAAAGGTAGCATTCTGTAATTTTGTCTCGTGCGAAGGGTAGCTTTTTCTCAAAGTCTAGATCTTTCCACCACCTAATAGTCATTCATAGATATCATTTAGCCTAACAAACCAAACCGATAACATATAGGAAATACAATAAATTAAATAAATTTATTTACCTTGTGATGATGCTTAGCTCCTCTCTGTGCGACTTCTGTAGTATGTTAAAATCCAACTTCGCAAACTTTAGCAAATTGTTGTTGTGAGATTCATCTTGTTTATAGAAGGAAAAGTACCGCCTTGCCTCGAGCCGAGGCATTTCCCAGGCATATCCTTGTGGATAGGCCGTTTTAGAGCATGATGAATTTTTTCGGCAAGTGAATGATTTAAGTGTGCCGCTATTGATTTCATGTTAACTCTGGTGAAATCGAGAGCTTCATCTAGTATGTCTTCATTATGCACCCTCAGATGGGTTGCCTCATACAAGCTTAACATTCCAATGACATCTTCGGTTAGTTTTTCATTGAAATTTCCTTTGCCATCTTTGAATCGATTGAATATATGTGTATAATCATGTTACATATATGTAGGTGTCAACAATAAAATATTCAATGTACAATTCAGTGAATCTGAGTTGAGTCCATTCAATTAAGATTTTGATACACCTAAGTGTATTTATTTAATTTTTTAATTTTAGACATACCACATGAAATGTTGAAACCATGCTGTCTCAACAATCGAAATTGAAGAGCTGTGTTGTAAAGTTCATCATCATCATCATTGCACTTATAATTGGCTTTAAAAATTTGTTCCAATTCCTCCTTGATCTCTTGCTCAAAATGGTATGCGACGCCTAGCCGTTGGATTGCGTCAATTAAGTTCATCTTTTCAATAAGTGTTGTGGCAGATATATTGCTAGTAAGCATCTTTCTCACATTCTCTTTCAATTTCTCAACTTCTTCACACCACTTGATAATAGTCTTTGAAAAAAGATCATATTTTTATACGAGATGATTAGTTGACATCTTGTGTTTTTATATAGAAAGGTGTCTCAATAGCATACGATTTTAGAGAGCAAAATAATCCACAAACCTATAATTATTGTTAGTTTGTAAACATTTAAACCTAATATCTTGTGATAAAAAAATATATTAAAGGTGGTTCGCACAATTAGGATAATAGCAAAATCATGAAGCACAAGGAAGAGGGATAAATTGATTGAAGTTGGAAGAAGGAAATAGATACACTGATATAAAAAAAACTTTGCTTAAAACGATAAAAAAAATGATATGATTTTTTTATGCCATCATAGGATATTGAATTTTTAAAAACTTAAAGTCCTATTATCGTTATATCTATAACAATTAATGAATATTAAACATATAATATGAAATATTTACCATTTTATCGTCTGTAGTAGTGAGAAAATAATCACCCCATATGCTTGGATGATAATTTGCGGATTGACGTCCAACGTATGTTAGCCCTTGGGTTGCAGAAACAGGTTTGGCATACATTTCCATGTCTAAAAATGGAAGATTGATGCTCAGACTTGTTGATTTGTGTTTTTTGTGTTGAAGAATGGTGTCTACCTTTGCCTATTTATGGCTGTGAGCTTCTCATGTCAACTAACTAAACTACGCGCACCAATCAATTTTAATGATAAAAAGCAAGTGCACGCCACATGAGAGAACGGGATCCTACGATATATAAAGCATGTGTTTCGTATTTTTTTTTAGCCAATTTTTTTTCTTTTTTTAATACAAATTTTATTTAAAAAATTAAAAAAAATACGAAGCACACATTTTGCATTGCAAGATCCCATATTTATGTCACATGAACATGAAAAACATTTAATTATCAGTTTTTAAACCTTTGAAATTTTTTTTCAAATTTATTTGAGTACTAGTTTTATTCTAGAGATTAATCAAAAAATAACATACTGTTTTATATCATCCCTGTTAAAAATGTCATAAATTTTTCTAAATAAACTAATTTTATATTTATCTAATTTGATAAATTTGAAATAAAAAATTAAAAATCTATAATTTTATGTCAAATATGATTCCTCTTTTAAAATACACTTTTTCTAGCTTGTTTTTTACACTTTTTTCTAAAATAATATTTTACAATATAAGATCAATGTTAAGGCTTAAGAATTTAAAAATTTTAACTATCTTCTTACGTCTTAAACTTTTTATTAATTATTTTCGTAACGATAAATTAAAACAAGGTCTAAAATAATCAAAATAAATTTTTTAGCTACTACTGATTAATTATTGAATTTTTGTACACCATTTTTACTGTCACTTTTTATTTTATTCATATTTCAGTTTATTTTGGAATGTGAAACGCCACTTAAAATGTATTAATTTGATATTTAAATTAAAAGAGTGATTGTTAAATGCTTGTCGGCTACCATACCTCAAATTAACCATACCCTATCAAATATTTTTTATTCAAAGTATAGAATGAGTTTTATTATGTATATAATTCTAATTAATTTCTTTGTAATTCTAGTTAATTTTAAAGTCTTGCTATACTTAATATTCTATGATATAAATTGAGAGCATATATCTTTTAATTTCAAACCACCACTGGGCTTACCAATTAAAAAAAAAAAAAAAATCAAAGAGCAACAAATTAGTTTTCAGTCATATTAAAATGCATAACAATGAAGTTTGACTATGCTTTATCAAAATTGGGTTTGAATTATACTTGAATTGAGTTAAGCTAAAAATATATATAATTGTTAAGTCGTATTAGCTTGAATAGGCCTGATTAGTTGGGACAAAAATTATAGTCAAATTTGCCCATACTCAAATTAAGATTTGTTTGAGCCGATTTAATAGAAAAATATTTTTGATTATTTTAGTTAAAAATCTTAAATTTACTTTAAGATAAAAAAAAAATATGCACTGTTTCACAAACTATAATATTTAGATAGAGAATATTATCTAAACTAATTTTATGATGGGTAATTATTATACCGCTATGTTATTGAAAAATAGCAACTATTCTATCTGAGTTATTATGCTCGATTATGGGTAATCCACAATAAAATTGGGATTTGAGGGCTGTTAGGTGGACATATATAATTCTTTCTTTAACCTATTTTTTATTAAAATTTAATATGTGTTATTTTTATGAATTTTTTTAAAAAAAGAAAATACTTTTTTTTATTATTTTTATGGTACAAATATTTGAATATGACGGGTCCAATATGAATATGGACCAGCCAGAAAGGGGGGCCCAACCGACAGAAATGTTTGGTTGGATGGTGAGGCTTAAAGAGCCACGTACAAGGCCCAGTGCCGCGAGGTGGACCCTCGGTTGGACGGGGCGTGTCCCAGGCATACTTGACAACAAGTCTTGTCAATTTTTTAACCTCTCGTTAGTTGTTTGTGGTCTGCAGGGTTCAGGTGGAGAGATATGGAGATCGGATCCGTTCGTGTTCAACCCGCTTTAAGAAATCCGAGGGCTCCCAAATCTATGCTATAACCTAAACCTGAGGACACATCATAATGTTTTCTTATTTAAAAAAAAATCAAATATTTATATACTATATTTTTAAAAATTTTAAATCTCTCCATCCATTGCATCTACAAATTATTATAAAATATACTATAAAAGTTTTTTTTTTTATTTCAAACTTTTTTTTACTATAAAAAATTTTAATTTTTTAATTCAATACTATTGATGGGTACGTCCATAGTAGGCCGGCCCAACAAGAAAAATGGCCCAGATCCAGGAAGGCCTATACGTGCGTCTGGACGGTCAACGCCAGGCGTTGACCGGATAATAGGTCAAGTTGGGCAGTCAACAGGCTTCCCATGAGATGGTCAACATTTCTGTTGACCGGAAAGGCTACAGTAAGTTGGTCCATCAGAGCAAACCTCACGTGGGCCAGGCACAATTGAGCCCACTCCTCCGTACGCGACCAATAACGGTTCTCTTCCTTGACTTCGCACCTTTTCAAAAGATAATACTCATTGTAATGGATACCAACAAATTCAGCGCACGTCCCATGAGAAAAGCGTCAGATTCTCTATTTCTGCCCACTGCAAACCCTAACGGTAACGTGACACAGAAGGAAGACGAGTAATCCTGAGAGCCGTTACCTGTCAGGAATGAAGCAATCTCAACAGATTGCTAAAATCAGGCCTTCCTGTTAAGGAAGGACACCCAGCAGAGCGCAGGGATCACGCCTTCCTGCCCAATAAAGGTCGTTCAACACTTCATCTATAAAAAGTCCATGGAGTTTTTACTCTAAGGCATGCTCACATTTAAGCACACAAACGCCTACTGCTACAATTATATACTCATCTTTCAGATTTCAGAGGTTCCATTCTCTTCAAAAGCTGTCATAGTACTCCGGCAGTCCTTTAAGCTCCCACGCTTACAGGATTTAGTCTCCCACTCGTTTCTCGCGAATACAGAGTTGAGAAACTGTGTTCATCACGAGCCAATAGAACGCCTCTCACGTCTAAAATTAAACACTTATCTCAAATACTCCTTGTCCACCCTCTCCCTACTCTCATTTTAATTTTCACTCTTAAAAGTCGAAGGCCGATTACTGACTTGAGCGTCGAAGTATTTTCTGTGTGATAGCATCCTACCGACACCTGACCTCTTGTTTGCTGTAGTGGTGTGCAGAGTCTAGACTCCGTGAACGGAGTCAGATCCAGACGATCAAGTCAACCAGAATCTATTCGAAGCTCAGATCCAAGGATACATCATTGGCGTCGTCTATGAAAAACGCTTACAAAAAACCTACCACACTCATCCAGAAAACTTTCTCACCTTCCGAACTAACCAGAATGGTGAACACAAGAGCGCAAGCTAGCGAACCCGCTAGAGATGAGACCTCTCTCGACTAGGACCATACTGCTGGTACCATGGTTAACGGAACGGTCAACGGGGTACCCACACCTTTATTTCAGCATCTAGTGGAGTATATGTAGAACACCAATAGGATGCTCCAAATGCCCTGCTCCCGATAGGAGCACTCACAGCTGAGGGCTCCCCCCACGGTAGTCCCTGCACCGGCTTCCAGGAGAGGAGGCCAGAGGAAGAAGAAGCCGATCAAAAAATCTATAAGGTCGGCCTACACCGAGATGCCTGATCTTCACGTGCTCGAAGCCAACTCAGGCTTGAAGAGCACTCAAGAAGCATAACTACGGAGGAAAGTCCGGAATGGAGGAACCCTCAATACTCTCGGGCAGAAATCAAGACTCAGGTCCAGGAGGGAGCCTCTCGGGCCTTCAGATCCGCTGGAGGTAGTAGCCGGCAAGCTAATGGCCACACTAGGGAAGGAACAGAGTTGAGGACCTATCTCAGCTCTGAGAGATTAGCCAATGCTTCCCGGGCAGCTCTTAGGTTGGAGAAGATCTGGAATAGCGTGTTCAAGGACGATGAGCACGCCATCGATCTGGACAGATCTCCTTTTACAGTAAAGATCTTGAACCGTTTGATACCAACCAAATTCAAGATGCCTCCCATTGACTTTTACGATGGGAGCACTGATCCAATAGATCATCTCGATTATTTTCGCACCCATCTGAGTTTGCAAGGGTTAAAAGATCCAACAATGTGTCGCTATTTCCCGTTCACATTGAAGGGGGATGTTCGTATATGGTTTCCCTCAGCCGGGCACCCCTCTAAGTTGTCTATTAACCAGGCATGTCTCCAAACCACCCCTCAGTTGGGCACTCCTCTAAACCACCTCCAACTGGGCGCACCAAAATACTCAATCTTCAATTACATGCATCTACACATTCTAATTTCCTCCATCTTTCTTTTCCTAAAGAAAAGATTTTTGACTTGAGTATCGGAGGATAAATTGGGGGTGAGTCTTACAAATCCTCTGACCTCTTATTGATCAATTGTGTTATACAAGATCCAGGTTCAAAGAAATGGGGACCAGATCGACTCCATTTTGACCCTTTTGGAAGATTGAGTAGATTTCTACCCCGTTTAATAATCCGGATCTAAGGATGTATCATTGGTGCCACCTGTGAGAATAACTAAAAGGTCTTTTTGCCTCACAACAATGAAATAAACACGGTCAATACTCATACCCTAACTAGCACATCTGTCGAAGACATTGCCTCCCACGATGACAAACCCCCCGGGTAGCCATGGTGATACACGACCAGCCCTTGACGATCATGCACTTTCTGCCCATTAGGGCATTAAGCTCAAATTGCTCTAGGTTTTGGACAAGCAGTGATTGGGGGCTCCGTCCTCCAACTTTAGGATAGTCAAAGAAGATTAGTATCTTGGGTATGAGCCATTGCACCGGTCAGAGGCGTTGTTGCCTGTGGCGATGTTTCCCTATCAGGTTGCCATGCGGACGAATGACCTACCCTGAGCGTGCAAGCATGCGTTGTCCAGCTGAGTGCCATGGTCCTATTATCCCTAGACCGTTTACACACGTTTGAAGATGTAACAATGGGGGCTCCGCCCTTCAACTTCTAGGCGATGAAAGAAAGTCAACATCCTTAGAAGATCCAGCGGTCTAACAACCTCGGGACTCTGGCGACCTTGAGTGCCAAGGCTTAGTAGCAACCGGAGGGCGACCTAGCCACGAGATACAGAGTGAAAGCTTGAAGCGGCAACACCTCTCATTGGTTTGTTGCATAGTGGCAAATCCCACAGAAGCCATCATAGTTCTCGCAATGGCAGCTCGACATACTCGACCCACTATCCATTGCATTACAGCAGGCATCATTTGACCAAACACTATATCAGTTTGGGGTACCTAAGGCCATATTGGCCAACAACGGAACTCAAGCCACTAGCCATCGGACTACCCAGCATAGTAGCAAGGCACTGCTCTGCTAGTCCACGGTGGAGGACCACATCCACGGAGCATAGAGGCCATAGGCCAAAGCGCCTCAACGACCCTCTGAAGTGGTGCACGCCAGCCATGGACCAAGGCAGGTGAACCAGTCCCAAGCGTATAGCATGCCGTCTAGTGCAAAGCACCTACGAAGATTCCATATCAAATCCAGGCAAGTCTCGCATGCATTATACTGCTTGCATGAATTATGCTGTTATTGGTAAAATAATCATTTTATCTACTTATGCGAATGCCTACATATTATCTCATTACATCAAATGGCCTAGACTACCTCAAAATCAGATGAATTCACATTCACCTGTCACAAAACCTCAGCCTCGTAACAAGCGACTAGTAAACGTTCAAATTTGAAATTCAATTCCAATAACCGAGCAGCCCAAAGGCGGTTAGATTTGAACCTCAATTCTAACAATCGAGCGGCCTAAAGGCTGTTGGATTTGAACCTCGGTCCCCTCACCGAGCAGCCCATTTGCAATCAAACACCCAGGCTTGAGGGTTGTTGGAACACCCCACTAAGTGGCCACTAAAACCTTAGAGTCTTCAATGACATGCGTGCCACGACCTCCTCCCGATGGAGAAGAGTACCATCAGTCGACAATAGTCGGCGGACTAGGATCAAACACGCATAAGCTACAACGTCCTTCGACAAGACCAAGGACCAATATGGTAATGTGCGGGCAATGGCCTATGACTCCACCAGGGCTCGGTAGCTCCGGCCATAAAACCCAACCGGCTCTAGTAAGGCTCACCCAAGGGCATGCGACGACATCCCACTCACGGGATAGAACACCCCGTAGAATCAAAGTGCCACAACATTCCCTCAAGGGAATGAGCACGATTGGGAAAACACGCCTAAGATAAACTTGGTAACGATAGCCTCGAAGCTTAGTCGGCAACCACACTTTCTTAGTGCCACGATCTCCTCCCAATAGAAGTGAGCGCAACCGATTACATTTATTCTATCATGTCTGACGATAACAACAATGCTTCGTCAACTATCAGTCTCTCTCACCGCTCACTCTCGAAATGCGTCCTTGTGGCAAGGCGATCTGGTCTAGAGCTCGAGAATTCCTCTCAGTGAGCTCTCAAATCTTGCTTGAGGCTTGGGCTACCTACGATCAAGGCAAGCAGCCAGCAAAGGACTACAATAAAACTCAACTGGCAAGCAGAGTGGCATCCTCGAAGGAGAAGCCATTGAGGTTGGGATTTCTAGATCGGCCGTGGGCATGGCATCGATACGTTTGCCCAGCTTGCAAGCCAAAGGGTCCCTTACTCTAGCATCAGAGCACGCTAGGGGCTCCTTGCCCTAAATTCATCCGA
>BSYO01000006.1:3736039-3755863 GCA_033239525.1 Nepenthes gracilis
TCTTCCTCAAACCACCTCATTCCGGCGATCCTAGTGGGCCACTCATTAGAGTGCACAAGAGGTGCACAAGCCTCCTCTGAACACCATACGCATCCCCTGTATACTAGCATCAATGCATTCCCCATCACATTTACCTTAACGTCACAGCATCTTCCATCTCGGGGAATATTTTCAATGAGCGGCCGGAATATTTATCTTTAAATATCATCCTCCGGCATTTTGTTCGTAGTTTAAGACGAGCGGCCTAAGTCGAGATAATGAAACCAGACCCGATCGATATCCACCCGAGACAAGGAATCCGAAGGCTTAATCAACACAAGAATCTGGATCCGCGACGATCATCGAGCCGCCCCCTGGGAACAACAAAAAGTTTAACCACTGGCTGTCAACATTCACTATCCTACTCGACGACGGTCAATACCATAGCGCAAGCTAGTGTAATCAAGGACACGGTTTCTTACACCGACGACCCTCTCGTGGGTAGCCACGCTAGCAAGTAGCTCTTGCCATTACGCCAACAAGTTAGCAAATGACGGGCGATACATGTAGCGTATGCTTCATGTATAATGCACTGCACTCAGCACTCAATGGATGGAGTTCCTCCCGGACCCTGTGCGCCGACCTCAGACGAAGGGGACATGGGGCGAGGACCCCAATAGCGAGAACAACCAGACCTGACAGCACCGGGGCCCTGACGACCTCAAGCAGCAGGGCCTAGACATCAAATCGGAGCCTCCCGAGCAGGGAAGCGCTAGAGAAAGCCGGGTTTGGCTGCATCCCCTCAACTTTCAAAGGACAAGAGGCCCATGACTAGAGGGGAGGGCTCATGTAGTACACAGCCGCCCCGTGCCGGTAGCCGGTGTGACCTGCACGACCCCCAAAGAACTCCGAGCTCCGAGACTTCATCAATGCCAAAAGGAGCAGGTCCACCCCTCAAATAGAGGAAGTGGAGAAAATATGACAGCACGTGTTTAAGGGGGACGCCGGGCGACAAGCGTTCAACCTAGGGAGGTCGCCATTCATCATGGACATCCGGACGCAGCCGCTCCCCCTCAAGTTTAGGATGTTAGCACTAGACACGTGAGACAGAAGTACGAATCCAATGGATCACCTGGACTACTTTTGGACGCCACTGTCCTTCCACAGGGTGAGTGAGGCCTCCATGTGCCAGTGCTTCCCCCTGACACTCAAGGGGGATGCCAAGATCTGGTTTCATGGCTTTCGACCCAACTCCATCCAATCATTCGACGAGCTTTCCGACTGCTTCCTATGCTAGTTCGCCTCTAAACGGAGGGAAGAGAAGTAGCCCTGGATCTTGTACGCCTCCGCCAGAAACCTGAGGAGAGCATGAAGTGGTTCCTCACCCGCTTCACTGTAAAAGCTCGCCGAATCCCCCAGCTCTCCGATGAGATGAAGCTGAGCGCCCTCATTACTACATTGGCAGTTGGGGAGTTCTTTAAGCACTTGGCGCATCAACGCCCCCAAACCTTTCGAGAAATTAGGGCCATTGCTCGAACCTACATTACGGCCAAAGAGGCCAACGAAGTAAAGTGTCCCGAACGTGTGGACTGACAACCGGAAGATCCAGCCGTGGGGAAGAAGAGAAACGTAGACGGCGGCCACTCTCAGGAACCTCACAAGCAACCATAGTCTGAGCCGAGCGTTCGAAGGGAGTTCAGGCCCTTGGCCTGACACCCTTAAACGACATCCACTCAAACATTTTGATGCAGATCCGGGATGAGAAGTTCTTGAAATGGCCCAAAGCACCAAAAAACCCAGAGGCCGGAGACCAAACAAAATACTGCCATTTTCACCGGTCTCTAGGGCATACCACAGAGGATCACAGGACCTTACAGAAGGAGATTGAAGACCTAATCCGCCGAGGACACCTGACATGGTTCCTGAGAAGCCCGAGGCAGACCCCCAAGGTCAGCAACGACGAAGTTAGAAAGCTGCCGAGGAACCGTCTCGCCGCCGGTGTTATCACCATGATTTCAAGCACGCCGACTAAGAGCAGCAGCCAAGATCAACCCAAAACCGCATCCTACAGCAAGAGAGTAAGGGTAGGGGTTAGGACTGATGTCATTAGTTTTAGTGACGACGATATAACTTATGTAACCACCCCTCATTCCAACCCTCTTGTTATATCAACCCTCGTTTCGGATGGTGCACTAGACTACCAGCAGAAAAGCGCTTTCATCAATAATGAAAGTTCTCGTAATTTGTTATATCTCGATACGTTTTTTAAACTTGGACTAAAAAAGAGCCAAATGAGAGTAGCCGAGGGCCCTCTGTACGACCTGGACAATGAGCCAGTGCCCGTGCAAGGAAAAATCCAACTAGATGTCACAATGGGAACCCACCAAGGCATACCCCACACGAAGCACTTATGTTCCCTCGTCAGTTGACTCTACCACAATCTACAACATTAATGTCAGGCCAACAGCTTTCTCACCACCTTCAACTCGTAACGCTAATCCTCACTAAAAATGAAGTTCCCAACTCCATGGAATAGAAAGGCGATGGGTGACCGATGATGGGACAAACGCATTACCTATCAGAAGGGTCACTCCCGCCGCTCCTTAACCAACAGAGGATCTAGAGACTTCGCAATGAATCCACGCCGCAACAAGCTCACCACGGGACAACGGAATCGGGTCCTACTGACCCCAACGAACCGTAAATACGCACATCTACGCTCCTTTTCGTCACGGCCCGAAAATCAGCCACTGACTTCTCGCGTAACTCCAATGTCTTCGCATGGATTCCTATCGACATGCTCGAGATACCAACCGGAGTAATGATCTACAAGTTGAGCCTCGATCCTAATCACAAACCCGCGGATGTATGGCAGAACTACTCTATTAAAAACCTGGAGCAGCTATAAGAGAGGAGGTAAAGAAGCTACTCGATGCGGGGTTCATAAGGAAAGTCTAGTACCCGGATTAGTTGTCATATGTCGTCCTTGTGAAGAAAAGTAGCAGCAAGTGGCGAATGTGCGTCGACTTTACTGGCATGAACAAAACCTGTCCGAAGGACAGCTTTCTCTTCCAAGGATCGACCAGGTAGTGGACTCCACGTCCGGACACAAACTCCTGAGTTTCATAGACGCCTACTCAGGCTACAACTAAATAAGAATGAGCTCAGACGACTATGAGCATACCTCATTCATGATCGACTAGGGGACCTACTACTACAATGTCATACCCTTCGATCTAAAGAACGTCAGCGCGACCTACCAGCGATTAGTGAATGAGATGTTCGAAGCTCAAATCGGATGAAACGTGGAGGTGTATGTAGACAACATGCTCGTCAAAAGTAAAACCACCGACAATCACGTTCACGATTTGGCAAAGACCTTTGAACTGCTTTAGGCTCACAGGATGAAGCTCAACTAGGCCAAGTGCAATTTCGGGGTAACATCCGAAAAGTTCCTGAGCTTCACAGTGTCCCAACGCGGCATTGAAGCAAAACCGGAGAAAATAAGGGCCATTCTTGACATAAGCCCGCCACGATCCGTGAAGGATATCCGTGGTCAGTGGAGACTCGCCGCCTTCTCATAATTCCCCGCCAAATCGGGATGTGCAAGTCTTTACCGTTCTTCAAGGCCCTCAAAAGAACGAAGGCAACCGGATTCCAATGGACCGTGGAGTGCGAGGCTGCGTTTCAGGAACTAAAAGAATACCTCACCAACCCTCCACTCGACTCGCCTTCGGGAGGACGATAACCTGATCTCTTTATTCTGGCGGGTGTCAAGCACCCACCTAAGCTAGGTTCTTATCCAGCAAGAGAGAACGTGTAGCTGACTCATGTACTACGTAAGCAAAGTGTCGACAAACAGAAGTCCCGCTACCTCACGCCGAGAGGATTGCTTGGCCTCATCTACTCCGCTCCAAAGCTACGGCCACACTTTCAAGCGCACCGAATCGTCGTGTACGGACGACCTCGCCTCTACAGGGAATCTCGCAAAACCAAAGACGCCCGAACGACCGGTCAAGGGGCCAGAGTCAAGAGTTCGACGTGAGTTCGACCGCGACTCACCAAAGGTTCGGCCTCGCATACTTCGTGGGTCAAAATGACGACCCCAAAATCTAACGTCCAAAACAAAGTCGAAAGCACAAGCATCACGAGCGCCCCTATGTGGACCCTTCACATCGACAGATCGTCTACAGAGGCAGGTAGCTGGGCCAAAGTGTACTTGGAACTCCATATGCCTTAGAGATAAAATACTCCTTAGCACTCGGATTCCCAGCAACCAACAACGTCGTGGAATATGAGGCCCTCCTTGCAGGGCTCAGATTAGCCAAGGAATGCTCGGCAAAAGTGTTAGTCGTCTACAACGACTCAGAACTAGTGGTCAATTAGATCCAGGGAACTTTCGAGGCACCAAGTCCTCAACTCACCAACTACCTTGCAAAGGCGAAGGCCCAAGCCTAGTTGGCTAGAAATTCGAGATTGTGCATATCCCGAGAACAGAGAACTGAAAGGCCGACCAGTTAGCCAAGGCCATTGCGACGGGATCTCAGAAGCAGTATACCAGGAGCATGCGGGAAGTCCTAGCCACACCTGTAAAGATTGACGACCTAGGAGCGAGATGCTGGCAAGCAATTAAAACAATTGGATTTACCTATACCGAGAGATACCTACCAGACAAAGTGTCAAAGGACCCGTGAGGAGACCGAGTGAATAAAGAAAACAACTGACCGGTACGCGATCATCGTTGGGAGGTTGTACAGACGAGGATAAACGACCACTTACCTGAAATGCCTCTCACCTGAAGAAGCTGAACACGCATTTCGGGTAAAGTCCACTCGACGCTCGCGGCTCGCACATCAGAGGAAAGAACCACGCATTCAAGATCATGCGACAGGGTTTGTTCTGTCTCACGATGAAGCAAGATGCTATGGACTTCGTCAAAAGGTGCGAGAGCTGCCAAGTTCACAGATCCATAAGCCATTAGCCACACGCGAGTCAGGCAGAGCCTCGCAGCCCACCATGGCTTCGCATAATGGGGTCACATCCTTAGGTCCATACCCTTGGCATTCAGACAGAGAAAAGTCCTCATTGTCGGCATTGACTACTTACCAAGTGGGTCGAGGCCACTCCCCTAGCAAGCATAACCGAGCAAAATGCAATGGATTCCCAAGGATATAGTAACCGACAACAGAACTCAATTCACCGGCAAGCGATTTACCAAATACTGCACAAGCTTACGCATCAAACTAGTTCACGTCTGCAGATATCCGCAGTAAACGCTGGCCGAGGCGACTAACTCTGACACCGCACAGTCAAGACTAAGCTCGAAGACGCAAGGGGCTCCTGAGCCGATGAGTTATCGTCCATGCTATAGTCATGCCGGACAACGTCGTGGGAACTGACACGGGAGACGCCCTTTAGTCTATGCTACAGGGCTAAAGCAATCATCCCCATTGAGGTTAGGCTGCCTAGCCTCTAGGTTGAATGCTTCGATCCTATTAGCAACTCCTGAGACTTTGTAGAGCACCTGCACTGCCCCCTGAGGCCCGCCGCCACGGGCACGCTTTGAGGACAAGACTCTACCAAAGAACGTGTCGAATGGGTACCTACAACAAACAGGTGAAAGCTCGCCCGCTTAAGGTCAAGGATTTAGTCCTACAAAGTGTAGAGGCGACGGGAAAAATTGCTCATAGGAACAAACTCTTCCCAAACTGGGAGGGGCCGTTCCTTGTATCAGCGATCCTCCGGAACGGGACGGACAAGCTGCACACTTAGGACGGCAAACTGGTTCCTCGGACCTGGAATGCCACCCACCCCAAGAAATACTACCAGTGATCCTCGGATATGCCCAAGTAAGGTGCATACGGGTTCAGTGGTGCTTCAGACATGTGTCGCGTTTTCGCCAATAAAATTGCTTGCTTTATTTTCCTGTCTAACCAAGTAATGTGAGTGCATACATGCTTGCCATCTCGAAAAGCAAATGGCCCCAAGCTGCCCATAAGTCAAGAGGACGCTCGTCCACCTATAAGAGAAGGCTTGGCACTGAACTCCAAACTTCAATTCCGCACCGAAAGGCCCTTAAGCGGCCGAGAAACCTTGGCCCCGCACCAAGCGACCCATATGTGGTTGAGCGAGCAGGCCTGAGGGCTCCAGCAGCTCCCGATAAGACGGCCATTAAAACCATAGGGGGGCTAAACGGCAGGCGTGTGACGATCTTCTTCCGAAGAAGAGAGCACCCTACCAACGACTCTAATCTGCCAGACCATGCACACGTAAGTGACGATGGCCCAAGTGGAGCCGAGCACCGAAACTGTGTCGTGCGCACAACGGCCTAAGACCCCAAGTCTGATTGTTGTGGCCTCAAAATCCAGCTGGCCATTGTGAGGCTCCACCCTAGGCGTGCAACAACGTCCTACTCACTAGACAGAGCATCACACTAAACGCGAGACACGACGATGTCCTCGACCGAGGATGAGCACAGCGCAAATGGCCCCCAAAGCGGGCCTCGACAACGATAGCAAAATAGCTTAGCCGGCACAGCAAAAGAAACGACAACGCTTAGAAGTAGCGACAGACCACAACGCTGGTGGACACAAAGACCATACTTCATTAATCGGTCAAATTGAGAATTACAAGGCCGCTCATGAAGCTATAAAGGAAAAATGTACAAAGGCTGCTGCTCTAAGTGCTTGAGGGCCCTGCCCTACTCCCTTTGAGAAGTCTGTCAAGAGAGAGCTTTCCCTGACTCCATCATTCTTCGGATCAAAAATCTCCTCGGAGACGCCCAGAACAACGATGGATGCTATGCGACGACACAGACGTATGCCGTCCCAGAACTTCGCGTCCAGCACCCGTGCCATCTCCTCCGAGGCAAGTCAAACTCATTAGTCAAATTTTCTTAACACGAAAGCACTCCGGGCCCTAAAGGTTAGAAATGCGTCATGAGCCGCCAAAGAACACCCTTCGGGCCATCGGACCTCCTCCTGGGAGGATAGCTCCCGCTAAGGGCTACGGGCCTCATCCTCTCAAAGACCGTGCTCGAGCCCGCCCCGGGCCTCCTTCTGTGGCATGATGAATGACTTCATCCCATCAAAGAGGGCCGTTGATGAGATGGACCACAGCCGTGCTCGCAAAAAAAAACCAAAGAAAAAGAGAAGACAGAAAGCTCCCCGAGTCCCCACTACACGGAGATCGGCGCACATATCACCTTATTCGGCGGATGAAGAAGTTTCATACCGAAGAAGGACCTCCGTGACACCCGGAGAATCTCAGCGCAATCCTCAGGCGGGCTTAGTCAGGGCCCGATGCTTTGGCAACCTCCTCCTTTCGGCCCCGTGAGCCTCACTAGCTAGAGGTTCCACAGCAAACCCCTCAAATGTGCCTGCCTCCAAAGTGAATTTAGGCTCCGCAACTGGGGCTCAAGACCCTGGATGACCAAAGACGTTTCATAGTCAGAGATCCGCCGACTCAACCGGCTGCTCAAGATCCACTATCTCAAGAAGCTTTAAGACTGACGGCCACTTCTCAATGCCCACGAATTTCTCCGCAATGGGTTCAGCCTCGACTGGGCCGCCATGGGAGGGTCCCGCACCAACGTCAGAAAAGGAACTCGGCGCAGACCTCTCAACTAGTGGATGGTCAACAAAGGGAACGCCATATTCTGCCAAAACAATAGCAGAATCAGAAAACTCAAGCTCCCGTGGCCTGACTGCCTCGGCGATGCGCTGGTGGCTCCAACGGGTGTCATCTCGGGTACTCCGAGGATCGGCCCGACAGCGGCCGACAAAATCAAGGCCCTCCTGCTCGAAGTGCCCTCTGCCCGTCTCAACCTCTTCAAGGCCGCTATATCCTCACTAGAGGACTCCAATGAAGGCGATGAGCCACACCGCTCAGGTAGCTTGCAAGAAGGCTCTTAGATGACCAAAGCTCCAGCCTTCCTCTTCTCGACGACGGCCACCGCCTCAACACCCGCCGGTTCCCACCTAACGACCGCAAAAACCTCGAGGGTCAGATAATACCCCTGGATGCAAAATGTTTGAATCGCCGCCTAAATAAGATCTGTCAACTTCTCCTTTCCTTCTTGCTACTTGCATACCTTCTGCGAAAAAAACTCGCCCACAAAGCCCCACCCACTGGGAATATCCCACTCATGGGGAGCCGCTAAGAAGAAAAAGTGATCATTCCAATTCTTCATGGAATCATAGTTTGTCCCACGAGAACGGAAGCAAGGACGGAGCGACATGGAAATCCAATCATCCGACAAGTTGAAATGGAAGATCACCTTCATCGAACGGGGGCAAAACACGCAACGATGGAAGTGAACAAAGACGCACATGGACACCAAATAACGCACAACATTGGGGTAAAGCCGTGCCACAGGAATACCCAGTGCCAATAGGATCCCATACAGGTCCAGCGCCACTGCAAAGCGAAGCCCACACTTGAGGTGGGACTCGTAGACAATGATGAAACCCTTAGGAGGCGCATTAGCCCTACCCTCCTCACCAAGAAGGAGATGGGTCAAATCACTAGGGATGTGATACTTGACCAGCATAGCTACAACGATGGTCGTCGAAAGAACCGACTTAATCTCACCAACTCTCTGTCAAATCATGAGCGGCGCAGGACCCTTCTTCGCCATTGATGTATGAAGCAAGAGAATGCAAAGTATGAATGGTGACAAAAGACATCGTTTAAATAAGCAGCCAAGAGGGGCCTCAAACGGCATCACGGGGGAAACCCAAAGGTTTCCATCAATGATGGCCATGACATCGCTGCCTTAGCATGCGCGCACATTCCATCCAAGTCGTACCCATCACGGCGCCAACACGCACTTCTTTACAATCGAAGGGGCCGCAGCCATCTACCGAATCCCAACCGTAACAACAAATAATTAATACAAAGATGCCAGTCGTCTGGGACGACAACAGCAATGACTCATTCAACTTCTAGGCCAGAAGCGATGTGCTCGACGTACAAAGGCAACATGCTACAATAAATAAATTGCTTTATCAAAAGGAAATTTTACTAATAAAGTTTCTTTACAAATAAGGCCAACCAGTGGCCGCAAAATACAACACCCATCTACGCCATCGGGCCAGACAGATCAAGTCGTGAACTCAGCCTCCGATCGCATCCGAGAGCTCACGTTCCGAGAATCCAAGAAGCCTCAGGGGAAGCCAAAGCCACCAGAGAAGCTATATTCCAACTAAGGCGAATCCTTCGAATCGCCCCCTCCAACACCGGAGCTGGGCTTTCCAAGCGATCTCAACTCACTCTCCAACCACGCCTTCGATAACTCGCTTCATCTCAAAGTCGCCTCCCGACACTGTGTAGAGTTCCCGAAGAGTCACAATTCAACTTCGAGCCAGCATTAGTGTTGGGGCTATCATGATGCCTTGCCTTGATTACAACCAGTTTGTTCAAAATAAGCCGCCGCGCCCGACTTGCTCCGACTCCTGGGTGACAACGGGGCTCGCACCTCGACGTTCGACTTCCTCAACTACTCGCTGTGTGCGAAGGACCAATCGACCGGCATCCTCCGAACCACGACGCCTAGAGGAGTTAGAGGCCCTTTCAAACTCGGCTGGGGCCCTCAAGAGCTCTCATCGCCTGTGGACCGACGGCTCACTGGGCAGCCTTCACGCCGCACAAGCTAAATCTCGCCTCATCATGGGCCTCGTCGTTCGGTTCCTCCCATCTCGACTCCTCAACGAAGGTCACGATTCAAGAAGAGGATGATCCCGCTATTGGGGCTAATGGTCCTGGGGCGTAATCGCGCCTCTCATCGGCCATTAAAGTGATCACCGCTAGAGGAAAGAGAGAACAACTGTAGACTCAGGGTTAATGCCTCGTAGTGATGAACAAATGCCCAAAATGAGAGAAAAACATTGGCATTTAAATAGCCGAAGCCTCTTAAAGGACACGGCATCATTTGACAACGATGAGACGTGTCGCCGCCCAACGAGATCCTTTCACGTGGCAGCGCCCAAAAGCACCGCACCTTTCCAAGAAGAAATAATTACGATGCGACAAAATTGCGCTGCTCCTGGCATTAAATATGTAGATGAATGACTGACGGCCTCCAACGGCGGCGTGTTTGGCCCGGGAGAAAGAATGCGGGCGACACAAGCCCTCAAATAGCTCCCATCAAGCCTTCCGCCGACGGTCCAAATACGGACTCAAGGGATGGTCGCCAGCAGAGCCAGCCGCAAGTTGCTCAACACTTAAAATGGACGAGCAATCGAGCATATATGGCAGCGAAAGGGCTCTTCAGCCCTTGGGTAATACTGAGCAGCAATAAAGAAAAAAATCCAATGGCACTAGAGATAAAGGCAAATATCGACTCTTTTATTCATTGAAATCTTCTTTACAAAGTACAAGGCTCGCACCAACGCAAGCACAAAGAAAACAAAAGTGAAGCAAAATACAAGGAGCAGAAAAAAAGCGGCATGCACCGAGAGGGCTCGATCCGGAGCAGAAACGCAACACCAGAAGGGAGCTCCCCCGTTCTGGTCGCATCTACCCCAACACCGATTCTCCCTAACGAGGTGAATTGGATGTCAATCCCTCACTGATGGCGAGTCTAACTCTGCCACAGCAAAAGAAGGGCCTCCATCCGAGGTCAACCACCGAAGTCATGATACGCCGGATGCACAGCCGGGCGGGACCCTAGAATACGCCTCCTCCAGCCAAGCCCTGGGGACGACCAGCCGCGAAAAGAGCGGGAGGCAAAGCATTTCCAAAAGTCAGTGACTCCGACTTAGGGTTCTCGCCTCCCGACACTCCTCCAACGGCTGAACAACCTGGCCAAGCAGAGAGAAGGCACGTGACGATTGCAAAGTGGCCAAATCTTGTCAAACAAAGCACTGAACTGAATCTCTGCAGTGCCTTTGAAAAGCTGCATATTCGTATGCAGAAAGAACGACACCCTTGGGAGCTAAAGATTGGCGCATCTCGAGAAGGAATACGTGAGCTAGCAGCGCAAGGCCCATCCTCCAATGTACCAGGGCCTGGCAATGGGTTATCCCAAGGCATGGGGGGCTAGTGACGGATCCAGTACAAATTTGGACCAACACCAACAAGGCCGAACCAACAGTGAAGAGGCCAAATCGGCAAGCATGCCCAATCAAGCGATGGTGATTCGAGAGATTTGGGGCAAGGCCCACTAAGTGCCTCTGACACGCGCTCAATCATCTTCCACCAGCATCTCTCCTGAAGCGGTGCAGACTGGCAGCGCAGGAGACGCCGATTCAGAGAATGTCAGTTAATGGGAGATGAGGCCAACCCTGGCAAGCTGTGGTGCCTGCTGTCATAATAGCAACTCGACCAATCCAAGCAAAATCAAACAAGCCTATGTCGATCACGCCTGGCAACGTTTCCCGCGCCACCACAAGGCAACAACTGACATCGCTAGCCACCATCAGCGCTCAGCGGCCGGCGAATCCACGCAGACCACCTGTCGCTGGTTCCCGCGCCCTCGTAGGGGTCTAATTGCAAAAAAGTTATCCAATAGCCTACAAGAGTAGGTAGCTAGCTAAAGATGCTTTGCTAGCAATCGAGAACTATTTGAAGACATGGTGACATTATTTGCTCAATTCCAAGTTTGCGGTAAAAACTGACAGCACTGCTACCAGCCACATCCTCTCGCAACCGAAGTGGACTACAAAGCAAGCTCAATGGCTAGAGTTCTTAGCGGAATTCAACTTGAAGCTAAAACATAAAGATGGAGACTACAACCAAGCTACGATTGCTCAAAGTAGAAGATCGTATCTCGTCGCTTTGTCTCGAGTAGCCCACCTATAAGCAAGTAATAGAGAAATGGTCGTGATTCTACTTTGATTGATTCGAGAAGGCAAGACTTGAAGATTTTAGGCTGATGATGGATAAATTTCAACAAAGGGCACCAAGAAGGATATTCATTAGAAAGTGTTATGACACTCCATAGGTTGGTCACCGAGGGTAGCAGCATATCATGAGCCTACTACAAAAGGGCTATCACTAGCCTAATATAAAAGACAATGTAATGAGCTATATGAAGACATGTCTAACCTGTCAGTAAAACAATATTGAACGTCAAAAGCTAGCAAGATTTCTGAAACCCCTCATTATACCTAGTAAGGAAAGTATTTCCCTCAACTTCGCACATATTGGTGGTCGTGGACCCCTCCTCTAAGTATGCCACTTTTGTTCCAATATCAAGATATTATTCAAGTGAGGAGATGGCGTCCATTTTCTTCAAGCACATCATCAAATACTAGAGAGTGCTATAAAGCATTGTGAGTAAAAGAAATAGCCGCTTCATCAGAGCCTTCTAGTCAAAACATTTTAGATTGCACAATTCAAAATTGAATATCTCATCAAACTACCATCCTCAAATTGATGATCAAACGAAAAGATTCAATAACTTACACAAGGAGTACCTACGCTATCTTGTGAATGTCTATTAAAAGGATTAACTAAAAATCCTCGATATTGCTCAATTTTATTTTAACATTAAAAAGTGTCCTTCTTTAAACAAGAGCTCTTTTGAGATTGTAACAATTCAATAGTCACTTTCTCCACACAGCAAAGCAGAGTCATACAAAGATAAGTGTTCTTGTGCTTCCAATTTTACCTAGGAATGAAAGTAAAATACAGAGATTGCCAAAACCTACTTTTAGAAAGTCTCTCATCAAATGAAGAAGTGAGTTGACTAAAGGAGATGACTTATGCAATTCAATATGAAAGATTTTGTATTTGAAAAGCTTCTCCTAATATTAGATTTAATTCCTCATAAGAAGAGCTAAGCACCTCCTTCGAAAATATGAAATCTATATCCGGATCATTTCTTGTATGAAGAAGGCCTGGTACAACATAGATCCTAAAGAATCGATGAAAGTCCACCTAGTCTTCCATATGAACTATTTAAAGATGCATTATCTGGACATGGAAGGCCTTCATGCAACCTTTCGCAGCTGACCAGCATCAGATTGAAGCCGCCAAGAACGCCGAAAGTTAAATCAATCATTGTTGAATGGGAGGTGACAACATCAACCGAAAAAAGAACAGAGAAATGCTTGAAAAGGGGGTAGCAACAGAAGAAATAAGTTAGGAACTTGTTGAAGACGTGAAATTGAAGAAGTGAGATGTCAGAGTTATATTGAAAATCAAGTCAGCGAGAACATCGACAGTGATACAAACACCACGTCGGCAACCTAACTCAAGTCGAAGACGGAGAGTGAAGGGGAGGGGAGCTCAAAGCGGGAATAATAGAGGGGGTAAGAGGAAGAGAGAGAAGACGGAAGGGGAAAGGGAGAGGGAGAAGAAAGGGCAGGGTGACAGACAGGAGGAAAGAGAGAGAGTAAGGGAAAACGGGGAAATATTTTCTACTACATTATACCTCTGTCGAAAACTATATAGGGAAATGGGTAATGGGGAAATGAAACGGAAAACCCTCCACGGGCAAGAATAAATTAAACAAACAGAATCCGATGAAACGTTGTAAGCAAAATGACAAAAACGAAAACGGGAATGAGAACTGGGAAAAAGAAACGGATGTCGAAGTTGCAACATTAGCTCCGTAACATCGCCCCCGCCCATCAAAAGAACATTGTCCTCAAGGTTAGACGCAAGATAAAATTCTAAACATCATGATCCAAATAAGAACTCAATATTTCCCGGGTTCCATTGTCGCCCCCATTTGTCGTAGCTCCACCACTTACACCGCATCTCCACCAAAACGACGTCAAGTCATGCACACGCCGCTCTTCGTATAAATGCCCTGTGGAGACATACTGAGCCGCATAGCCTTCTCATGCCCATCACACTCGCCGAGACATAAGACCGACTAGCAGGGAGCCAAGTTTTGCTAAACCGAAGTCCGAGATTTTGGCATTGTAGGTCCCATCCAGGAGGATGTTAGAGGCCTTGATGTCTCGGTATATGACTCGGCCATCTGATGTGTGTAAGAAGGCAAAGCCTCGGGCAGCTCCAATTGCAATTTTAAGCCTTAAATCCCATGGTAGTGGCTGGACAGCAGAGCCCCTGCCAAACAGGTGGTTTTCCAAGCTTCCCTGCTGCATAAATTCATAAACAAGCAGCAGCTCCTTTTCTTCCCAGCAATAACCCAACAGCCTCCCAAGATTAGGGTGCAAAAGCCTTCCCAATAAATTTACCTCAGACTGCCACTCTTCAAAACCTTGTAGACTCTCTTGATTCAATTTCTTGATGGCAACAACCACTCCGGTACCACTCCTAGCAGGCTGCTGCTTCTCCTCCAGCCCCCATCTTAAGTTGGATAAAAGAAACCGAAGGACTTCCCAGTTAGCATAATTGAACAATCTACTATCCCATAGCTTATGATAGCCTCGATCTCCGGTGTGGAAGTGAGAGTCCTGTGAAGCTTGCTCATGGTAACCATCAATACTTGACCAAAATCTGTTCAGCCCTTTCCCATGGAGGGAAGACCCATACAGGAGGTCCACTTCAGCCATATTAACATTGCAATGAAAGCTTATCTTTAGAATCTCTTTACTGAAATTACTTCTTTGGGAAAGAGAAACTGCCCAGGCTCTTCCACTTGTCAGAAGATGAGATTCGCATGTCTTCACAGGTGCCATGCCAGCTGCTGAAGAACTTGCAGTCACTGTCCTCAATACCCACATAACAATCTTTCCAGCCCTAAGTTCAACATCCAAGCCCAGCACATTGGAATTCCATACATCAAAATCACTACCAATTTCAACACAAGATACAGCAGCTGATAGTACCAAATGATTCACATCAGGAAGACACACATTCTCTTTTTCCTCGAAAGGTTTCAAAATTCTTGAACTCCTTGACATCATCCAGCATGCCCAAAGAATCGTACTCATCTCAAGAGGCGATATAGAACCGATTGTCTTACTATTGGCATCATTAGACTCAAATTGTAGTTTTAGAGGACTGTCAGCTTTCTCAGCAAACATTGCAATCACCCTGAACATAATATTCAACGAAGATAAAGCTGGCATCCAACTGCACCATCTAATTAAGGAAGGATGCCCAACATCAAAGCCATTTAAGCCATCTGTGATATTGTTATTGGTATGGCTATGAATAACATCCCTCAACACCCGAAGGCCTAAGCTATGTGACTTGTCAGTTAGAGATTTGAAGTCCTCAGGGTTTCCAGACCTATTGCTCAGGTTGACATCCAATATTTCTTTAGTGACCGAATCATCACCATCTAGAAGAACAACTCGCACCTTAAAACTGACAGGCATCAAGCCCTGTCCTGGATTATGGCAATCCATGGTTTTCTCCCAACTCTGATCATAATTCAGAATATTAATAGAGCTCAGGTCATTAACAGCAATTGTTCCAACAGGATTTCCACAATAGGAAACAAGTGATTCATGCAGTAGGTTCCATACCTCATCCTCTAGGGAATCTACTCCGATCTTGGGCAATTTCTACTCCTTCGCCATTGATGGATAAAACTTGGCAGGGGATGTCAATGGCGCAGTTGGGGCACCAGCAGGATCAACTGTCAGTCCAGCAGACTTACTGGAGTCTTCTGTAGGCGAGGCTCCCTCTAAACCTTCTCTTGCCCTGCCAGAACCACTTTCTGATTTTAGGAGAGGCTTCTGGGGATACCAACACCTCTGACCGTTACAGAGCCCCTCATTAATATCAACCTTGGCCAAAACAATGAAATGTTCCCAAGAAGTGTCGTCATATATTGTTGCTGTCGCCGGTCTTGCACCATTTGGAAGAGCTGCAAAAGCGAATCCTGATTTTGCTTGGCTATTATTCCAGTCATGCAAGTGACATTGCCGTCTGGAGTGACTAAAAGAAGTAAGCACCATAGAAGAGCTGTCCAGCAAGAACAGGAGCAGGGGCACATGTTCTTCCTAGATAATCCCCTGAAATTACAACAGCGCTGAACCAGTCCCGCAAATCTGCAAATCGCAATCTCGGAATGTGGAGCTTGGCCAAATGAAAATGAGAGGTGATGTGTGCATCAGTGGAAGCATGAAGCATTGCTGGCGCGGGTTGAGCCTTTTGGGCGAAGCTATCTGGGACGCAAGTCGTGATCGGCGACGGGGAGGAAAGAACTAGGAAATTTGCAGACGGGTTGCGGTATCGTTCGATTCGGTTCCGTGAAAGTGGGGTTCCATTGAGGGATTGTGGAATTTGAGCCCTGGTGGAAGCAGAGCCAGTGATGCGGTCATCTTGTGGAAGTACGGACGCCACAAAGGGAGCAATATCTGGTGGAGGTAAGGAAAGATGACGAGCGATTGTGGTGCCTGGTGGTGAGGGTAGTTTGCTGGGTAAAGTTGGGGTTAGAGTTTGCGGTTGTGGGAGTGGTGGAGTTTGAGGAGACAATTGTGGACTTACGCTCGAAGGCTCAGGGTGAACAATTTAGTGGCAGAATCCTAAGAGACTTCGGTATCTCTCGGTTGGAGATGACCAATACATTTGCCTCATCAACGGAATCATGGGGTGTCGGTCTTTGAACCGCCGTTTCGCTTGGCAATAAGGTCTTCCAAACCCCAATCTCGTCCCTAGTCACACCTTAGCATTAGGATTCCCGTTGTCAAGCCTCCAACTGATGCTGCTAGCTTTGCTCGTGAGCCCATCCCATGCAAATAAGCCCGAGTCTCTCGGGTTGAGATCAAGCCGAAGCTTTTCGAAACCTCATCCGAAGTTTCTGATCGACCGGGAGAGGATGAAGAACCAGCACTCTCAATCGCTGGGACCCATACCGTCGCAGGAGCAACTACTGTTGCCGATCGAGAGTCAGACACAGATGGAATCATCTGAGCAACGATCTGCCCTGAAGTTCGAGTCGAGGGGGGCGCGACATCAGCCATGTAAGCAGAAGCTATTGAAGTCTGGCGAAGATGGGACAAAGGGGCTTTGTGAGTCAAGGACGAGGGCGGCCCAAATTTTTGCTCAAGATCCCTGGAGAAAAATTCCCAGGTCGAGATTTGTCGTGTTGCGCGCATCCACGTATACCACTAGAAAGCATCGCCAGTTAAGTAGACGGCGGCGATGACTAATTTCTATTCCGATGGAGTTCGATGTTCTTAAGAATTGTTCGATATGAAAGAGCTACCGCTAACGCTCGCGCAGAAATACGGGATTTCTCGTGATGTGCTAACAAAGGTGAGAGAACTGGGTTGTAATCAAGAGGAGATCGAAGAGGTGGGGAAATGTTCAAGAGGCGAGGGATGTTGTGCGTTGTGTTGTCGTTCGATTCGGGCCAAAGTTCGACGGATTTCGAGGGTTTGTCGGATTTGTGCATGAATCGGGCGTGGGAGATGATGGGGCCGCTGTGTGTGGTTGGCCATTCACGACGTCCTCCTTCCCCGACTTCGAAAACCCTACAATGTGATCCTCCAGAGGATTGTAGTGCACCGATAATCCCTCTACCATTGTCTCAATGAAAGCACCAATGATGCAAACACCACGTCGGCAACCGGTAACTTGAAGTCGAAGGCGGTGAGAGTGAAGGGAGAGGGGAGCTCTGGCAGAGGGAATAGAGGGGGTAAGAGGAAGAGAGAGAAGACGGAGAAGGGGAAAGGGAGAGGGAGAAGAAAGGGCAGGGTGACAGGACAGGAGGAAAGAGAGAGTAAGTGAAAAACGGGGAAATATTTTCTACTCCATTATACCAAAGGTTTAAAATTATATAGGGAAATGGGTAATTGGGGAAACGGAACGAGAAAACCCTCCACGGGGGCAATAACAAATTAAACAAACGGAATCTGATGAAACAGCAAGAAAATGATAGAAAACGGGGAATAGAGAACGGGGAAAAAGAAACGGGATGCTGAGTTCGTAACATTAGGCTTGTAACAGCTTAGTAGGGAAGAATGTTAGAATCCAAACAGAGACATGTAAATTTTTACATAAATTTCCTCGCATCATTAATTTTTTTTATAAATTTAGGAAAATTTAGTTTCAATTCTATCATTGTAGAAAAATTAGATACTTAATTGTGAAAGTTAGGCACTTTTAATATATCATACCAGTGACAAAGGCCAAAAATCCTCTATATGGGCAATGTTGTTAAAAGGCGCAAGGCACTTCAAAGCATAAAGGATCTCTAGGGCATAGACAGAGGGTCCAGGTACAAGCATGATGAAAGTAAGGCTCCCATTTGTGAAGATATATATAAGATATTCTTATAAGAATTTCAATTGTCAAGACTAAAAATAGAATAAGAAATACCAAAAAATTCCTAATAATATCATAAACTTATAGTATAACTAAAACTATAAAAGATGATAATTAATAAGTGACGCTCACCACAATGCACAAGAATAATAAATTCATTAAAAATATTAAAGTATTGTTCTCAAGATACTCGTAGTAAAGAGTAATATTTATCATCATTATCAAATAAAAGCACAAAGCTAGAGACATCTCATTCAATATTTATACTATTTCTCAATTTAGTATAATATGTGCCTCCACATACTCCAAAAAATTTGAGATATAAACCCTTTGTCAAATAATCATTCTCAAATTTAAATTCATTATCCCCATAATGTCTCCAAGCATTCTTTTTGACGAGCCATTTCTTACTTTTATCAATCCCAATTTCACAAATACCAATTAATATTAAAATTAGCAACTAAATATAATTGTTAATTTAAAAAGAAATAATTTAATTTTTTCCATGAAAATCTATGAAGTACTTAAGGGGTACACCTTGAACATCAACAAAAGGTGCACACCTTAGCCTAGGTGCACTTGAAACACGCCTTTAACACTATATATGAGAGAATGAATTTAAAAAATTTTCTTCCATAACTAATTATTACATGCTACAATTAATTGCTTACTTTTATTTTCACACTTTCAACTAGCAAATTACTTGCGTTCGACCAACTCGACAATAGCGAATTTCTCATGTTTGCATTCCGAGATCAACCCACACAATTAAGTGTACTTAGAGGTCAACTTGGCTAGCATCGATCTCTCATCGGGAACAGACACATTGCACTGTAACAACTTGGTATTTCCTATTTGACCTGATTAGACTTTTAATCAGTAAAGGTTATTAATTATGCAAATAATGGTGCAAGACGATATCCGTGGAGGCCAAATATTTGCATGGAGACCTAAACAAACTTCATGAAGGCACTAGATTAGTTAAATTCGAGAAATCGCCCAGATGGTATTTTAGTAATTTCTTCCGAAATAGTAGATGATATTTTCAATGCGCCATTTTATCAAATGGGATTCATTATGAATGTGTTAAACATATTTTAATGTGATTATAAGTTAAAAGCTAATTAACGTGTCAAAATGTAAGAACAGAAAACAAAAATCCTGGAAACCCTAAAACTATAATTTTGACCTAGTTTCCTTCCATGGAGTTGCAGCTCCTCCCTCACGATCTGGCAACCCATTACACATTTTTTAGCTGCAAAAAAGGTATGAAAGAGTGAAATTTGGCTGCGATTCCCTCCTTTGATCCGCACCGCTCAATTTTGAAAATGAGAGACCCTAATTTTCCCTCTTGTTTTTAATTGAGCCGGCCACCTCGCTCAGGAAAATAACCTAATTTCCCTCATTTTGCCTACTATTTGGAGAGAAGAAAAGGAGGAGAGTCAGTCGCCCCTTCCTCCATTGATCCAAGAAAGAAAAAAAGATAAAAAGGGAGAACTAGTGAAAACACTAGTGAATCCCCTTGCCTCCTTCATCTTCCTTTTGTTTTGTGCCCCATTGGAGTCCAAGGACCCTTCATCCACATGTAAAAGATGAAGGAGGGACGTGCTTGTAAAATTCTCAGAAGTCATTCATGCTTACTTTGGCCACTTAAACAATAAAAACCAAGCCAAGTAAAATTTCCACCGCTCTCGACACTATGAT